>JAYMTH010000054.1:0-39482 GCA_036897465.1 Pelargonium australe
TTGGAAACATGAAAGCATAAGAACTTACCGGACCTATCCCTTCTTTCTTTGTCTGATTCCAGGGGGAGGGTCCTGGGTAGTTCTTAATAATCAGAATACTTTTTTGTTTATACGAAAAAAAAAAAAATGGGTCACCCTTTCTGATCTTTCAAACCCCCCCCATTTCCTATTATGTTTTTACACCTCCTACTTCTGAATTTATAAAGAATAAGTAAATATTCCGGTATTATAGTACAAACTAAAGCTAAGGGAGGGGCCTAGTCTGATAGTATAACACTTAATGAGGACAGCACTCTAAACTAGAATTACAAAGTACTTTACCAATAGGATGTAGATTAGTCCCTTAACTATAAAGTTCTTATTTGTTTCAATTAGTGGTACAAAGATCCGGTTAAACAAGTAATACACACTGTTCATACCCGCCTAGATTACTCTAATTGCCTGCCTGTCATTGAGACTCCTCAAAATCTAATTCAATTTAGTTAAGAAAAACTATATAGAAGCAGTTTTAGAATAAATACCTTGACTTCAGTATTAAAAATTTGTTATTACTTAAAAACTCGTATGGAATTCCAAAATAAGGATGATAGATGAGTACTGCTTGGAAACAATCTACGCGGACAGTTTTACATTTGCCCAACCAAAGTTTACCTTAACTGGCTAAACTAGGATTACTATACGACTTGAACCCATACAATACACCTAAGAAGACGCGTGCTCTATCCTGTACTCGCTTTTTTGAAAGTCAAGTATAAATAGATAGACTCCAAAAACCTTTTATGATAGAAAGAATTTCCAATTCGAAAAGTATAATATTGAAAAACTCGCGTTCTACTATAATTTTCTTTTATTAGGGACGAAACAAAGCCAAATACGACAAGCAGGAAAGACAACTACTTAATTGAAGCTTAAATCAGAAATAGAAAGTAAAACTTATTGAAACCTGTAATAATTCTAGGTGAATCCGGGCTAAAACGAAAGGTATATTCCTTCCTCTTTAGGCTTTTTTCACCTTCTGGAACATTCCTTTTTATAGCTACGCGCCTTTCTCATTCAATTCTAGTAGTTAAAAAAACTTGGTATTTTCTCCCCTATCCTTGTCCAGTCGAGCTTTAGAAAAAAGACTCAAGAGTCCCTTATTCGTATAGGGCCCTGACTCTTCATGGCTTGGTTAATTACTGTAATAAGAACAGTTTCCCTTTCTACAAAAGTAAACGAGTAATAAGTTCATTAACTAAATTAGAGATTATCCTTATAAAAAATCCGGATTGAGGAATCCTAAAGTAGCACCTTTCTTGGCTAGCAAAGCCTTTTTTGGGGGAGGGTGGGTTAGTAAGTCGTAAGGGTTTCGTATAAAAGCACTCCCTCTAAGATGTACTTTATCTGAGCCGGGGAATATTCAAGTTATACGTTCTCCATTCATTATGAAGTAAAATAGATATTCCCATTAATAATAAAAGTTATAGTAAAAAAATACATTTTCACCATAAAAATAGACTTAGTTAGAAGTCCAAGCTCACTCTAGAATCCCTGCGGGGCCTTCTTGAACTATATAAGAAATACGGATTCGCATTACTTATTATTAATTAAAATTACCGGAAATTGAAGCCTAATAATATCTCTTAATAACTAGTATTAAGTAGAAACAAAGAATGCACTTTTATAGTTTCGAGAAATGGACTTAGTTAAAAAAACTAGAGTAGGTAAGTTTTCCACTATACCTTTCAAAATTTGTATCTCATTCTCGGAAAGTAGTGCCTGCACTCTGCCTAACTAATAAATGGATGAAATATATAAATCTTGTACTTTAGTTCTCAAGTTAACGAGGGACGGGATAATCCGTTGAAAAGTAAATAAGAGCCGCTTGACTCTGTTTTGGCATAATATAACCTCCCACACAGTACTGCAAGGAATAGGTAAGGAAAATCCAGCTATATATCCGGTTATATAGTCTTCATAGCATACTAGGTGTTACTGACTATATGAGAAAGCGCTTTTAACTAGCGTGAATAAAATGACTGATACACCCTTGATTTCAGCCCTATATGCTTCTAGATTCGGGAAAACAAATTTTTCTTAAAGTTTGTAAAATAGACACCCCTAGGGTTACCCTTAGAGCATTTCTTTGGACCCTGATACTATTATAGAGACTTAAATGTGAGGCTGTGCTGGGCCATATAAATAAGGTATCTTTTCTTTATTTATGAGCGAGAAGGTTTATATTTATTTAGGACAAATCCTTTTTTCTTTTTTTGGTATCGAAGCGAAGGAAATTCTTAGGATTTTAGTTCCTTTTGATTCTAAAAGAGATGGCAAAGACTTTAAACTGCGGATCCTGTCCTTAACAAGACAAGAGTTTTATAACTTCCGGGGACTTCCTCTAATTTTTTGTTTTGGATAACAAACAAGATGCCTAAGAGTTCCTAAAAGGGTTTATACTAGTATATTTTGGCCCTTCCAACTAATGGGAAAGTCAACACTGAATAAAAGTACTTCTTTATAGAATTTTATACTTAAAAATTCCATTGAAAGCTTACCTAATAGGGGACTTTCCGACAAAGGAAATGGAGAAGCGACTCCTTCTTTAAATACTGTAGCTGATGGGACACTCGAACCCACAGGATTTTATACTAGGAGTCTTTGCTCTACCACGGTCAAAATTATTGAGTATTGCTATTAATCCTATTAAAAATAAGAGTCAAGTGCTTTTTATAAGAAAAAGGGTCATAAGTTAACGAGCAGGGAACTCTCTTTTACTTTAACGACGTAGAAATTACTGGACACTGCTTAAGAAGTTCAATATCAACCCTTAGCTCCTCAATAATTTTAATAACTAAAAATACATTGTGGCAATTTTAATTTATTAAGAAAATAATACGTATTTTACTTGTTTTGAGATGGAAATATATTGACATGTAATATATAGGCTCTGAGATATACTATATTAAGAGGAACATAACCTACGGAAAGTTTGCTATGAAAGCTGTATGAAAAAACACTTCTTGTTTCTCGGTATATAAGTCCTGTATATTTTATTTTTACTTGGTAAGCTGTTACAAAATGGTGGGGTTTTCATTCTTATAGAGTTGAGGTGAATTGCGTGTGTGTAGCTTTCCTTTCTAATTAAGGGGCAGATATAAAAGTAAGATAACTGTGCTAACGAATTAATTATAATACCTTAATTTTATAAGAACCTTCTATAAAATAAATAACAAAAAGAAGTAAATAGAAGAAGTCAGGTCTAGAGAGCTAGAGTCCCTTTAGATGTCTTTCTTAGAGCAGTCTTTTCCTTTAGAATCCTGTATATAAGAGTTCTAATTTCTATAGATGGGGCAGCCCTTTTAAATTCTATATTTACCTACCAAATCATAAGTGTAAGAGACCCCTTTATTTGATGAATATAGAAGTACTTTACCGAGAAATATGAAATCGTTTATAACTTATTATATAGTTTATAAAGCTTGAGTTTTGACAAGTCGAATAATCTACAAAGAGCAACGTTTCCTTTCAGGTATACCTCATATTTTGCCGTAGCTACATAAGTATTCTTATAAACAGTAAGCTCAGTTCTATTTTTTTCTCCCCGTTTAGTCAAGTTTCAATCATCTAGTTGAATAGAATTCTACTCATTAAAGCAAAAGCGAGTTTTATACTCTACACCTATCTGAGTCTTTCATTTCATAGAGCTCTGTAATATGGGTAACGCCTCTAGTTTTTAGGATCTCGCACCCCATAGTCAATTGAGTTTAACTATTTTTTAGAAGCCATCCCTTACTTCTTGACTTATTAGGAGTTCTTCAAAGGGGAATATCTTGAGTTCCTTTTCCGAGTAATATAAAATAAAAAAACTTTATCTAATAAACTTACTTTTTATCTTAATTAAGTTATAAATTTTATTCAAGAAAGAAGTTAGACTTAATAAATAAATAGATTTTTTTAAATTACTCTTGAGCGATGGGAAGAGGAAGATAGACTTCTCTTATGTATATGTAGATTCTTTTTCCTCGTTGAAAAAGGCACGCATAATGAATTTCCCCCCTCCTGACTGGACTGAACAATAAGAACATATGAAAGGGGTATATGGATTAGTTGGTATAGCACTGAATTTTAGTCTAACGGCTGCAGGTTCAACTGAGGTCACGGGTCCTTCTCGGGTTAGAAGAATCCCAACAGGGTTTCGTAGAGAAGAGCTTCAAATTACTCCAAATTAAAAGCAAATATATTACTATAGTAGTATTATACACATCTAAAAAAGGAAAGTTGGGGGAGATATGATTATTCATAAGGATTAAAAAAATACAATACACAGATAAATCTACGTGCTATGCTGCTTTGAGTTTTTTTGGTAAATACAGAATTCTAAGATAGAATAAAGTTCCCTAAATAGAAAAACAAGCTAATAAATAAAACCTTTACTTGCCTTTTTTAGTACTTAGTTCTAACCGGTTTTAAGGGTCTTAGATTCTCATAAATCTTGTAATACAAATAGATTATAAACTTTTTAGTTAATAGGACAACTCCGGTTTATATATAATCGAATCAAGGTTGTAGTACCTGAACTTGCTCGAAATTTTAGGTTAGAATGAGCTTTCTATAGGGTGTATCCTACAGCCGTTACCCTCGTCAGGTGCAATTTATTCCTAGTTTAATTAAGATCCGTTTGGTTAGCAAATACAGGAACCTATTAACATAAAGTAGTCCAAACCCCGAAACCTTAACTGTAGATAATATATTTCAGTTTTACTTATCCAAGGAAAATGCTTAGGAGAAGCTTTTGTACCGGCTACCCAACGCTGTTGAATTAACTGGATTCTGGTATTCTATAAAAACATATGCAGTTTAGTTTTACTCTTGATTCTTTTTGTATTACTGAAGTTCTGTAGCCTTCTTTCTATAGCTTTAGTTTTCTTACTTGTCTTATTTTTAGCGGCTTACTCTTCTTATAAATTTGTACTATTCCTTGTCTGAAAAAGCTGAAGTAAAAAAGGAACTCCTTGTATTGCATAGATTATATTAGTACCAGCACTTGGTTTATTGGTAGAATCCCTTGGCAGTTCGAGTTTTCCTTTCCTTTAGAAGTCCATTTTCTATTTCTAAACTTTGTTATTAGCTTCAGATTTTCGTCTCCGGTAGGAAGCTTTATGTTGAAATTGACTCACGGCATAAACATTAAATGAGAACCCTTGGTAGGAACACCCTTTATAAGGCCGGACCAAAATAACTTACGATACATCTTATATCAATTTTTATTTCTATTGGGGTATCCTTTTTAATGAGGGCTTCGCTACTGACTGTAACTACTACCCCTTTACTATTAGGAAAGATATGCTTCTGATTATATTAGATATAAGTAATCAGATTTTAATAAAACTAGGAGTATAACCAAAGGGAAGAGTAGAGACGCCATTATATAAGGTTTTATTTTAGTTTATCCCTTATCGTTAATTTTATAGCTATAATATTTACCTAATCAAACAAAGAGTCTAGATCCAAGAAAGACTACTGATTCAAACACTCTATCATGCAGCTCCGTGTTGTTGTAACCTCTTTAATTACTTCACATTATAAGAACTACTCTAAAATATTCGGTGAGGACAGTTCATCATTTGTTTTGCAGTACTTTGTCTAAATATCCTACAAGATTTGATCATACCTAGAATAAAAAACAACGGATATGTCCTAACGATTTCCTCAACGTAACTTCATAATTCACAAAAGAAACGCGAGTTTTCATACCTTTAATCCCAGAAAGAAATATAAAGGAGATACCTCTTTTACCCTGCTTCTGAGGGCCCCCTACTGAGTCTGGATTATTTCTTAGATATATACGGATATCCTTTTATGAGCTTTTTCTTGTTACAACCAAACCTGTCAATACTACCCTCAAGTTGGAAAAGAACCCAGAGTCTAATATTACTCGACTCAGTCGACTGGTATAACCAAGAAAACTTATACAATACCAAAAACTCCACCACACCGCCAGTAGAAAAACAAGGAAGGCATATAACTAAACCACAAGTTTGCAATACTTGGCCGTCTCCGTGACGATAATCCGTAAATGACTTAAATACGAGTACCGCTGAAGAACTCTAAGCAAAGTCCTGTGCTACTGCGACCAAAAGTAAAATATATTAAGAATAATAGGGAGTTGTAGAAATTTTCCACCGGGGTGTACTTGTAAAGAAAGCTTAAGGCCTCTTCTGAGGGCAATTTAATAAAAGGGGGGGTATGAGAAGGATTTGAATCGAGTTGGACAAGAAAGCTCTTTCGAAAGCATCCAGGGCAAACCATAAGAAAAAACTTATGAGATAATACCCAGACTAAATAAAAAAAAAGCTCTTTAAAGTCTGTAGCGAAAGAAGCTAACAAAGGGATAGGCCTGAGATTTATTCTTGTTACTTGGTAATTTAAGTAAAACAAGAATAAGGCAAGCAAGTCTAGGCGACAAACAAAGTCGGAATGTCAAAAAGCCTAGCTGTTTGGGAGGTTCTATATTAACTAAAGCCCTACTATTAAAACCCATCTTACTTATTTATTATTTCCCGTTTCAAGGCATACCCAGAAGTAGAAGAAAGTAATTATTATTTATTAACAATATTAGCTTTTAGATACTATAAAAAGGGTAAGTTTTTATCGGGTATTCTTATTCTGGGGGTCCTGCTTTGTACTACTAGGTCAAGCCCCGTTTAATGAAAGTATTTAGAGGATTAGTCCCTTGGTTATAAAAAGGTAATTCTAGGGATTCCCGGTTAGGATTAATTTATACAAGGATCCTATTTCGGGCATAATTTTATAAGGGGGCCTTTTTGGATTGGATCATCCCCGATTGGGCTTTGTGCTCAACCCCTAGCTTTATCGGTAAAACCTTTTTCAGGGTAGCAGTTCGAATCCTGTTATATTTATAACGGTATCCGAGAATGCTCTCTTTTAAGAATAGATACATGAGTAGATATGCCCTGCGGATCATATGAATTCGAGTATAAGGAGACCCTAATTTACAAAATTGATATAATTTAAATTGTCAGTAGTCCTAGAATAGTTAGGGGATTTCAAAGTTAAATTTTAGGGCAATTAGAGTACCTTTATTTTTTTAAACATATAAATCTCTATTGAGTTGAAAAACTAAAACTCCTATATCATAAGGGGAGAACCCTGTAACGTCTGTAACGCCTATACCATGATCATGATATTACTCTACTTTATATTAAGTAAAAACTATGTAAGGTATACTAACAAGTTAAAAGAGAAATTTTAAGAAAACCCTTCCTTTTGGGTATGACCGGAGCCCTTTGAGAAGTAAGCTTTACAGAGTTCCACGAGGCGCCTATATCTAGTAGTCAAAAAGCAGAGTAATAAAATCTGTTTCTTTGCCGTTGATTATTTGATTTGAGGGGTAAAGCAACCAACTATGCGAATGTCGTTGGTTCAAAGCCGTATGGAGTGCAAGTTACTTATTAGTTTAGAATAAAGCTAAATATTAATTATTAACAAAAATCTTGGAATTAAAAACCTACCCACTTGTGTCTACAAGGCACAATTGCACAATTCCGTTGAGATGAAAGGGCGGTATCTTATGATGTTGGCATCGCTTTAACTAGAAGTTTCTAAAGCATAAGAAGGTTTTCTCTAGACTGCGAAATAAATTTCTATTCTTGTGATGGAATGACCCGGATACAAAAACTAACCTACTCGATTTTTCGTAACATACAGTCGGGAATCTCTTTTGACAGGGATTGTAATTACTTACATAAATTTGTCAAAAGCCCTACGTAGTTTACATCAGTACGGTTAATCGCAAAAAGAATTTTCTTTATTGCAGTCCTGGGCCGCGAAGCAGAGTCGTGTGAGTATCTCTTTATCCTCGAATACGAACAAAGAGTCCCTATAAAATCAAATTGTGTCTTTGTACAGTTAGGAATATAACAATTTAGTAATATGTTGTTTCATATATTGTTAGAGTACACTAGTTCAAGTAAGGAACGGGTATACCCCCTGTCGGGAACTCCCCATACTGTGTAGTAAATTTTCCAGTACTGGAGTTACTTAAAAAAAAAAGATGTCATTAATCTAACTTAAAAGTATTTAACAGCTTTCATAAATATTCATAACAGTTTTATTACATGGTTGACACAAAGAATTAGTAATCAACCTAGCGCCTTTCTATTCTTTCTATTCCAGGAATCTTATCTGCTGGGCTGCTTATTTTCTAATAGTAAGCTGGATTAACTAAAAGAAGCTCTGTGAGCTAAAGATATTCTTAGAATTTCCCTTACTCAAGAGTCTATGTAATATAAACTTTCTCCACGGGCTAAGGGTTAATGACAGGCATCTCAAAACTATCCCGAGTACTAAAAAGTATAGAATAAGTAGTGAAACTCAGGTTTACAACTCTTTATGAATCTCGACTGGAAATTAGATAGCAGCATACCCTAGAGTTCTTCTTTACCCCCACCCGTTTTTTCTTTCATGAAATTCGTTAGTCTAATCAACAGCTAACATAACTTTATAGACTTAATCTTATAAAATAGAAAAATCAATTAACTAAAAAAAGAATTAGGATACTTATTACAATATATCCGGCTTCAAAAGGGCCTAGTTAACAAAAAAACTTGCAATTCCTATAATCCGAATTTTTTGAGAAAGACATGCTTTTAGCTAGAAAAACTTTTACCAAATAGACTAGTCCAAACAACCTTCTTAATTTTTTTTATTTTATATAGTTACGTTATAGAATATATCGAGTACATAAAAGTAAAGCAATTAAGCAACTGAAACCCATTTTTCTTAAAAGCTAGGCTCTGTATCTCTATCCTATTCATCATAGCTATAACATTTTCTAGCTGTATCTTACTCAGAACGATACCTTTCCCAATATCGGGACCTATAACCTCTTAAGAGCTAGGAAAGGATAAGATGTACTTTGGTGCAGGGGAATTGTTTAGCTATAAGCAACCCCCATATATGTTACGGAAAATAATACACAGAATAGACTTGACTACTAAAAGAAGCTAGTAACTTGACAGTTTAGTCAACTTTGGAAGCCCTTTTTTTGAAGTAACCCTTATAAAAAGGAGTCCAATAGTCTAATGAGTACGCATACATACACAGATACACCATCTACTGACTTACTTGTTGACTTCTTTGTAGCAGGCTTAGATTTCCTATTCCTTTGATTTGGATTTGAGTTAGAGTTTTAGTATTATTTATTAATAAGTACTGGGAAGCAGGATTATAAGAAAGGGATCCAGACTAGAGGGATTCCGGGTGCTGCTTATGGGTCTTACCTGGAGCTTGTATTACTGTACTCTTTTTGTTGCTGTGGTACTAGGGGCTCTTGTAGCTAGTCATAGTTATTGTATTCTATGTCTTAATGGATTCTTGTTCTTGCTTTAAGAGATGTTACTCTTGCCTTATGTGTTTATCGTTAGCGAGTAAGCAAGCTTATCTGATTCTTCTTCGGTTTCTTCTACGGACCTAGATTCCTTCTCAAAAAGGTAAGCAACCTAAAAAAGATAGCGTAACAGGTGTTAAATATCTGAAATTAGGAATCACCTTACTGAATAGGCTAACTAGCTTTTTAGTGCATTTAAATAGCCTTCGGTTGCGTTTTAATATTCCTATAATGACTCAGGTTTTGTTGTGCTTAATTCCTTTTATTTGTATTCTGTTCTTTGCCTTTGTTTGGTTAAAGGAGTTATAGAGGATTGACTCCTATTGTTATTGGAATTGGATAGTTTAAAGTAGTTTAAATGGATTAGAGATATGATGTTGTAAGGTAAGCTATTCAAGAATTTTTTAGGAGAACCCCTGCTAAAAACCCGAAATGTACAAACCATACTACTCGGTACCTATACAGCGGATAAACAGCATTCTAGATAAATAACTTCGGCATTGTTTGTTTTAATCTGTATTCCTGGTTTCTTTTCTCTTATTCTCTTTTACAGGAAAGTGATAAATTAAATGTAAGCAGTTGCTCTGAAGTTATTTTCTTCTTCTTTACTTGCTTTAGGGTAAGAGTTTACAAGGAATTGTTAAAAGGAAGAGGCCCTATTGTTCGTTTTCCTAGGGGATGTAAATATCTATCTAAGCGGGTATAAAAGGCTTAAATATACAAAATCAGCTTACTGGACAGGCTGGCTTGTGTTTTCTGACACGTAAATGGCCTTGTAGTGAGTTTTAATATTATGGTAATTTCTATAGTTTTCTTGTCTTTAGCCCCCCTTTTGTCCAGATTTAGTATTAACTTTACTTTAAGGCCTCTTATTAAAAGCTGGGACTTCACTCTCCTCTTTTTGAGATTTTTTTTTTTTTAAAGGATAGGCGCCGCTTTTTCTTTATATAAAATTTTTAGTAGTATTAAATAAAGTCCATTAAGTTGTACCCGTAAGAGAAAACGAGCCTATCTAGAATCTAGTGGTAAACCTCTCCTTAAAAGGAAGGGCCCTTATCCTTTTAGGAATTAAAAGTAGGAGACCCCTATCCCTATACCTTTGTAGGACTTCAGGAAAGGGTTTAAGGGTTATAAAAAAATTAATGAATACCACGGATTACTAATAGGTATAATTGAGCTCTACTTGCTAATAATTTGATTGGTAGTCATTTTTAGCAATTGCTTTTTTAGTACTTAATACACTTACTTTGTTTGTGACAGATCTAAAAAAGTATATGGTGGAATACAAAAGTAGACTTTAATCAATATTCTTACTCCGTATTTTATTGTGCCTCTCTAGTAATTATAGTATTAGATATACAGTAAAAAGCACTTTAAAAGTAAGATAACCTTCATGTTTCTAGTGAAGAGTAAAATTCCCGCTGTGGGTTTGGTTTAAAAGCTTTTTTTCATGCCAGTTAGGTATACTCCAAAGTATTCTTAGTTTTACATCTTAGACTGCCCTAGACGCTCATTGCAGTAACTAAAAATTTATTATCCTAAAATTGTTATACCGACACAAATTTTCTGGACACTAGGTTTTATCTTATACTTAGGTATCTATTGTGTAAGTATTTAGGTATCTTTTTTTCAGTAAATTCAGCAAGGACTCTTATTAAGGAACTACTGTAAAGTTAGGGCCAGCTCTACCTTTTTTAACTATTTCAAAGCACTAGAATCCTCTGTTACCTGCTATACAAATTTCCAGCGAAAACCTATAAATATTTTGATACTTTTACGAGACTAGTTAATAAAAAGAATTCCCGTATTAGACAAAAAAACTACTACACCTTTATAGAGAAGGACGGCTAACAGGCACAAGGGCGAGGATTCTCTATAATTATTAACTCTTGTTGTAGAGCACCGAAGCTCCAAGTTTAATGAGCCACCTCAAATTCTTATTAAAAAGAAAGTAATAGCTTGTAAAGGAAAATTGCACAGGCCCTTAACATTCTTTTCAAGCCTAAAAATTAGACCATAAAATAGCCTATTATTAAACTATCACTTTACTTTTTTGTGTAAACAGTTGTATAGCAATACATAATACAAAGTCCACGTTAGCGCCATTTTTAAGAATATCCAATTAGAAATTTAGAGATTAGTATAGCTTTTGTCCTACTATATTGATATTAGTTTGGTTAATAAAGAAATTTATTTTACTTCAAATAAGAAACCAGATTATAGAGAGGAATCTAGCAAGACCCTCTTTTAGGGATACCTAATTTTTAAAACTGTTCAAGAAAACTCAACTAAAAAGCAAAAAAACTTACTCTTATACTTTCGAGGAAGACTATCCAATTGACTACAGCAACAGAGTCCAAATTAACTTCTAAAAGGGCCACCCATCCGTAGTGAGAACTAGTACTATTTGCAATTACCGGTTTATGGTTTAGTATTCCAAAAAGCCATCACGGCAGGAAAAGACCCCTTACTTAGTAGTTTACTAGCTGTTGAGACACCTGGATTTTCTTTTTAACAAAAATTTCTTAGCGAGGAATTCTTTGTGATATAAAAGCCTTAGAATTCTCTTGATTTTTTCGGGGCAATTTAGTATTAAAACACTTGATTTCAGATAATGGTAAAAAAAGAAGGGTAATTCCTATACTGCATAACGGAAGTTTCTTTTATTGGTAATTTTGCAAGTGCTTGAGCCTCAAATAAGATTCAGTAAAGAACTTTTTAATACAATTAAATTTATATTAGTTATAAGCTTTGCTTTTTTTCTGAGCGTTGGGCTTCCTTTTCGTCTTTTTGCACCTTTTGAGAATTTCTAAACTCAGGGTTGATAAAAGCTTCAATAACCTTAAAATTGAGTACTCTATCAACTCAAATGCCTGAGCGGTCTAAGGCTAAGGAGTCGGTATTCCGTTGTATCTTAGTAATGAGAAGCTATAGATCTTGTCTAGCCTCTTATTTCACGTTCCTGTGATTTTCTTGTATTCGGGCTTATTACTTGGTATTGCTAGACCTGGAGGGCTCCTCCGTTTTAACTTATGTCTAAACCCCTTTTGTAGCTCTGTAAGGGCAGCAATTACTAGGACAGCCTCTTATCTTAAGCCCTCGTTTGTATGGTTAGAGTCACTTACCAGCTTCGTGTAATATAAAAAAAAGTATATATAATTCAATCAATAAAGCTTTACTATTTTAATCCAGGTCAAATCAAAGGAAACTTGACCTATAAACAAAAAAATTCATATTAGCTTGAAAAGGAAATCCTAGATTATCTATAGGTAGCCCGCCTCTCAATCGGAGTCCTTAATAGTGTACTTCTTAGGGTGACCCTACTGTGAACCTATGAACTAGATTAAGACTTTGCTCTAAACTTATCTAATCCTCGTTTCTTTATCTTTAAGGGGCCCTTTTCATAACACTTTAATAGACTCTACATAAAACATAAGTATAAGTGATTTTAAAAAGTTCTCCCTTGTTGATTTATAAGCCGCTCTTTGAAGGCATCTCCAGGGTACTGTTATAAGAGTTCTTAGTAAGCAAAAAACTAGAAGCGCTTTCTTGTCTTGATATGTAGAAAATCAATAAAATAATCTTTCTTTGACCCCCATAAATATAAGGAAATAACCTCAAATGAATAAGTAACGGGAACATTATCTTATGAAACTTTTTTTTTTCAAATAGAAAAATTTTCAGAGTTGGGCATTGTCTGAGTCTTTTTCATGTCTATTAGCTTAAGAATATTTACTACAGAAACTCTGCAATAAATTTGGGTTGGAGTAAGAGTTCCTTATAAAAGATTCTAATGGAAATCGGGGATATACACTATAAATTACCTACCTACTTAAGTTCTTTTTTAATTTTTAATTTACTGGGATTTCCTATACCTTTACTTACTTTTCAGTGGCTTGCTTATAAGATTTTTTGAAATATATAGAACTAACAGGTCGAAAAACCTTAAGTCAATCAAAGCCTTAATAGCAGTGCCCGGAGGTTTACTAAGAAAATTCTGTTAGTTAAAGAAAATCTTATAAAGTACGCCAAGAGAAGAATATCGAAACATTGTCTTATCTACCATTTTCATAAATGGAAAGCACTTAATATGGAAATAAAAGTGAAAGTTTAAGTTAAGAAATCCCAGATTTTAGGAGTTAGTAGAACTTTCTTCCTAGTTTATAGGCTAAAAGAACTAACGATCTGACAGACCTAAACTTCTTACTATATATATATATATTTTTTATTTTATAGATTTGAATCTCAGCTGGAATTCTTGTCATCAAGCCTAGTAACTTATAAAAACTCCTTTTTCAAGTATCCCTTGAAAGCTATAGAATTTATCAAATGACAAAAAGCATGTAAGACAAGTAAGTTCTTGTCATATTATTTAAAAGCCTTACGAAACTCTATAAAGCTCACAAGTAAATGCTGGGTTTCCTTATTTGTTTCATTTGGGCTTAGATACGTAAATTTATTTAACAACTCTATTCCTAGAATTCTCAAGGTAGAAAATTGTAGAAAATTCCGTAAATTCCCGGAGAGGGTAGAATTCTACACCTTAACTAAAAAGACTTGTCAATATATATATCTTAAATCTCTTTTTTATAATAAACGCTACTTAGCTTTGACGTATAGGAACCCTTCTTTTTATGATATGTCAATAAGTATAAAACTGATTATCATCAATCAAAGGTAAAAGTAAAGAAGTCCTTCTAAAAAGAAATTAAGCATCTTTTTTGTAATTCAGTAATATATATAATCTACAACCCATTAGAGGCACCCCTTTATTTACATATGTATAAAGTTAATAAAATTCGTGGTTAAGAATACTAGAATAAAAGAGAACTCAAATTTTTGTAGTAAATCCGAGGTTGTAGAAAATAGCTTATACCTTGTTGAACTTAATGCATTGTCTACTTCAAGGTAAGCGCCTATATGTCGGAACCCCTTTTAGTCTTGCTTCTTTGAGGTACGAAGTCTAATCCTAAATAAGATTTTTACTATTTAATTTAGATATAAACTAAATCCATATTTGTTCAGTATCTTTTTCGGTAGAACTATACCTAAGCGTATCCCTTTTCTTAGGTTCTTAGTAAAGCTAATTGGATTATCTAGATTATCATTCTTTATTTCCCAGCAGAGTTTACGAGTATTCACTTTTTAGAAAGGAATTCTGTTAAACTATTCAATAAATCTAAGTTTGTTTCTTAGAAATTCGACCTCTATAAATGTAGTTCTTAGGCAAGAGGAAAAGGGCTTGGAGAAGGTGCTTGCTTCCGTGCTTCTACTAAATACTAAAGTTACTAAAGGTTAGAGCTACACATTATGATTTCAGTTGCATTGGGGAATCTCTTTAATATAGCATATCCTCTTTAACTAGTGAGTGATTGCCAAAAGGAATTTCTCTAGAATGTAAATTAATTAAAGAATTTACTAGATAGGTAGTGTAAGATTGAATATAAAAATTGGGGTGCTTCGAAAGTTATAACGGTAGCTTTAAACTAAACCCTTTTACTTGTCTCATTTCATTTTTGAATATAAGGTAACGTAGTTTAGTCCTAATGTATGAAAGAACAGAAATCGGGTGTTTTTGTGTAAAATGAGAGTCCTGTAATATAAGATATATCTCTTGTTCTCTATATTACAAAAAAGTACTACTAGTAGTTCCCGAGAATTTAGGCTCTTAATCAGGCTCACAAGACCCTGTTTATTGAGGGCGAGAAATCAAAGTTTATATCTGTAGTTGGTAGATCTCAGCAACCAAATGAGTTGCTAAACTAGAGGGGCCGCGGGCAGGAGCTAGAAGACCCCCCGTTGTACTTCTTGTTGTAATCCGGGGTTTATCAACAGGGTTAAGTATATTTTGTGATTTGACGTTAGAAGTTTTTTTGGTCTGATCTCGGTTCTACAATCTAGGGTTTGTCAATTTAGTACTCTCTTGTGGATTACTAGGGCTTTTAACCTTCTTGAGTTTTTCTCTGGGTTCTCCGCTGTAAAAACGTCGTGAAGATATACTATTGCTACAATAGTTCTTTAGATAAAAAGAGAAAAATGACACCCGATTATAGACAAGTAGAAAGCTTCCAACAGCTACCTTTAGAATGAGTATTTGGCCTAACCTTTTTAGGCACTCCGAAAGTGGCAGTTCTATCTATTATTTCCTTCTAGAGGGCGTAGTAAACCCTTACATGTTTGGTGAAAAGAGAATACCCTTAGGAGGCACATGTACAGTATTCGTTTTTTGTCTTTACTTGACTGGATTGGGATATATTCTCACACAATTTCCTATATTATTTGAATTACTATTAAAAGTCCAGTGTATCGGATAATTTTGGCACCTATGTCTTTTTTCATTACTAACTTTATAACGCTGGGCTGGGATTCCACTGCTGTGCTAAATTTTCTTGATTCCTGCTTAAAACGTCTTTTCTCACAAGAATTATACACCGAATTGGGGTTGACCCTATCTAATAAAACTCTCTCACAAGGTTCCCAAGTATATACTTAAAACCCAAATTTTAGTTCCTTAAAGAGTATGGAGCTCCTTTTCTTCACATACATTAGAATAGGAAGTTAGCTAAATCTAGAAAGGAAATGAGTAAGCATTGACCTCTTCGGGGATCTTTCATAGCATTTTTTATATAATAACAAAGTGTAATACTTAATGTCCTTTTTCTAGGTTGATCCTGAATTTATTCATTCAACTCATCACGCGTAAAGGTACTTAAGAACTTTTTGGGAGTGTTTTTAAGTACTCAGTATTCTTAGTATATTACAAGAGCCCCTTGCTATAACTTGTTTTGAGCTAACTTTATACATTGCCAATCACCAGCTTTGTTGATAAACGCGGGTTTCCTACTTCATTTTTGAAAACAAGTAATAAAATTTAGTAAAAGGTATAAAATTACGTTCTTCAGAATTCTAAAAGGCAATCGTTAGCAGAGATTCGTACGTAGTAGTAGTCAATATAAATATGACCTATAAATCCAAGTTGAGAACTATATTGGTATACTAGGCTGCAGTCACAGGAGCTCCTTCACCAGTGTATCTCTAGCTCTTAACAAAAAGTAATATCCTTTACTGGTATAGTACTATGATAATGGTCGAACTGAGAAGAATAGCGCAGGATCGAATCCTCTTGTTTATAGCATATTAAGTTTAAATTCATTTCTAACCGAACAAAAGATAAGATTGGTTGACTTTTTCTAGGATTAAAATAGCAAATGTAAGGGAAGTATATTAAAATCTTAGCATAGTAAGAAGCACAAATGCCAGGGATTTGCAATACTTGAAGTTAAACTGCACAAACTAAGTCTAATAGAGAAGTCTATATTCAAAAAAGTACACTTGCATTAGGATCTCTATCTATGATGGTGGGCAAAGCCCTGATAAGGATTCCTAAAGAATTCGTGAGTAGAGAATTACCAAGTTTCTAGAAACACTTTTGGTTCTCAGTCGAAGGTCTTACGGGGCTCCTTTACTTCCATATGTGTGTGAGATATTTCCTGTGCCTCAATTTCAGGGATTTGCTTGTTCTTATGCACCTTATTAAAAACTTACTGTTATAAAACATAATTAAAGAAGCTGAGCGAGATCCCCGCATACGAAATTACAGTTTTTCATTCCAATGTATATAATTATAGAGAATTTTATTTACTAGACTCTCGGTTTCTTCTATAGGAATTAGTAACTCCTAGACAGAGAAATCTACTCTATAAAAATAAAAATACAATTTTCAACTACTTATGCCTCAACTGCAATCAAACATGAACTTCGCAGAAGTTTCTTGGCTAGCATCCAGTATCTTCGGCTTTTTGGAAATGAAAACAATCTATCCAGAGATTACAGGATCAACTGGAAATCTGTTGGTTTACACCTTTCGTGTTTGTATTTTTTGCTCTTTTTTTTAGTAGTAACCCAAACATTACACTTTTCTTCAAAGGGATTGAAGGAAACTCTTTGCTTTATGAAGAAAAAGGGAACTTTCCCTAAATAACTAGAAGCTTTGTCCTATTTTCTTATCTTCATGCTTTAGATAAAAGCAACTCCACTACCGTCTAAGGATTACCAAATGCATAAATACTTTAACTTCTTCATTTTTACTGTTTGGGGCTTACAGAAGATTTTTATTATAATAGAATTGAACAAATTCCAAACGTTGTTACTAATAGGTATAATTCCCTCTTCAAAAAAAAATTGCATATCACAAGACTTGAGTTGCTTTTTTTACCACTCATCTTTGCTCCGTACCTTACCAGAATTTCCCTTTCCGGAATTTTCCTATATATAAAGTAAAGAGGTCACTAATATTTAGAAAGAGTTAAAAGGAATTCTAAGAAAGGGACTCCTTATATACTTTATGCCTTTATATGATAAAGCGATACCCCTTTGCGCACCGATTTTTAGAGCTTAAGAAGTAGAGTAACTCCCGATTCTCGGCAACTGATATGGAATCCCTCGTAGGTTTAGTTATGAAACCTAATAGAAAAAACCCCGTTTTAAAATATTGTGTAGTTGAATAAATGCTCGAATGGATTCCTCAGCAATTCCGTTTAAAAGAGGGTTTTAGGAAAATTCCAGTGTTCGTACGTAAACTAAAGATGGATTTTCTGTATAAAATTTTGGGTATCTTTGAATATTAAGGTAATGAAAATCCCTAGTCCTAGACCATAGAGAAGACTTGTTTTGTTATACTTTATTAGCTGCGCTTTCAAACAAAGGGCTTGCTTGAGTAGTTAGGTTAGCCCGGGTACAGAAACTAAACCTACGAAGAAGATAAAACGCGAGACCTCGTATACTTATGTGCCTTTTAGAAAGCTGACACCTAAGAATTGAAAACCTTTGTGCATCGGAGTATCCATCGTTGAGGGAATAGCTGCACCTAACCTTTTTTTTTTTTTTTATTTTTGTTTTGAATTGTAGGTATTATTGCCAATCGGATTGCGTTCAATTGACGTAGTTCTAAGGAGCTTTTGTCATACATAATATATAAAAGTAGACTTTGATATTTTCATCTACATATTTTTGTTATCTCCGAGAATTCGGTTATATCCCTTTACAACAAACAAGGAGGCCCTCCGTACAACAACATAAATCAATTTGTTAGGTAGGTGTCGACTTTCCTTTATTGCTACTTTTCTCGCCTTGGACTTTTGTAACTTTTCAGCACTGCCCAAAGAGCGGCTACTTCCTTGGGCGTCTCTAACTAGGATAACAGCACTTGAACCCAAGTGTGTTCTGTCTGAAGATAAATGATTTAACAGAATAATTAGGGTCTCAAGTTGCTATCTAAATTGACCCAGTTTCAGTATAGGGATTTAAGAAAAAAAACCTTCTAACTAGAAATTAATATATTCCTTTATTAAGCAATTTCAAGAGTTAGTAAACCTAAACGGATACCCTCGAGTCTTGGGTTTGTATAGAAAACCGGAATCTTTTCTGCTATTATCAAATTAGTAGCAACTGCACTCAGCTCAGAAAAAGTAAAAGCTAAATTCCATATAACATAACTCAATCTTAGAATTCTTGGGGAGTAAATCGCACAGAGCCTTTACTTAAAGCGTTCTTTTTCGGGAATATAGTTTAATGCATGATTTGTGGTACATTAACCTAGAAAACTGGGTACCTCAAGTTAAGAAATCGAAACTAGGAAACTATAAATCCTATTTGTATAGAAGGTGATTAAAAAGACTTATAATTGGGGAATAGGAAAAGTCTCTAATAGTCTGATAGAAATTGATGAGATGGCACTTTTAATTAAAAGAGGGGTATATGGAATCACTTTAAATGGAGTAACTGTAGTTATATTGAGATACCCATTAAACTAACTTATAAGTACTTACTAAAAACTAGTCTAAAATATAGAGGGGCATCCGATAGCAATATAATTTATTTATTTGAGTCTTGATGGTGTAATACCCCAGTGTCCGGTAAAGATTAACGGATACCTTTCGCTTTTTCACACTAATCCCTATTTAGTAAATTTGTGGAAGTAAAAGATTTACTATAAATTCCTTATAAGCCAAGCTGAGGTTCCGGGTACTCTTGTTATAGTTCGGTGCCTTAACAAGTTTGGAGCTGTGCGAGGTGTAGCTATTTTACAAGCGTATGCCTTTCACGATTTTAATTAATGTATATACTTAAATTATACGGATCATAATGGCATTAAGTTTAAAGCTTGGTTTCTAGTCCTGTAAAGTATAACGGATGCAATAATAGGTTAGTTATTCTACATTTCCTTGTAATTTAAGTATTGGGTACTAATCGAGATTCATGTAGCACAAGTCTAGGATCAACCGATAAACTAAGAAGACCGGGGCTAGAGTGTAACCTCTGTATCTACTAAGGCGCTCGTGTGATGTAAAATAAAAGGTATAAAAAGCATAAAGGTTAGGCTATCTGTCAATTACATGTGTTAAATAAAACCCGGGAATTACTCTAGAAAGGGCTCTCTTGCAGAGTTATAATTATATTACTAGGGTTACTCATATTTTCTTTATTCATCTTTTACCTATATATGTCCATTCTTAGTCTCTACGGAGCTGGTGTAATAAATACTTTGACGTTCCTCTTAGATCCAAATTAGTGGTTCTATTACAATTCAATCTTGGGATACTGGAATTTCCTTCTTATATAGAAACCTGTAACAGGGGTAGTAAACTTTTTATCCAACAAAAGACGAGTGCCCGTACTCAAAACTTCTTTTTTTTACAACCGCAATCAACCGGGGTCGTGTTATTTTAATGCATTGCTGAAAAGTGGATACCTTGGGTTTGGGAACTCTCGGACTCTTGAAAAGCCTCAATCAAAAAACCTTGATATTATCCTTTGTAAAATAAATATGGAACCTCATATTGGGAAAAGGATCCCTTGTATAGAGTTTCTTATATAAATAGAATATAGGTTAACATAAGTAGAAGCTTTTCTATAATAACATAGTTTCGGCGAGGATATGCTCTACACTAAATCTTACCCATATCTAGGTAATTCGTATTAGTTAGTGCTACTTTATTCTATTCTGTAAGGATTTCCCTATTATATCCATTTTTGTATGGGATAAGTAATAGAAATCTTGTATCTAAGTTGACAAGGAACCCCTTATTTCTTTAATCTTGGAACATACTAAGATAAACAATAACGAATACACTTTAATACCAATCAGATCTACTTCCTCAAGCGGGCTTAGTCCTAGTTTTTTTTTTCTAGAGAACACCTGCAAGAAATCCATAGGAAAATGAAGTTTTATAAGGGTTTTTAACCTAAACTGACTAGATTGCAAAAACATGGGGTATCCCATTCAGTCGGATACTTATAAATTAGCAGCTCATAGGGTAAGATTTCCGCCAAATCCTGTACTCAGCACTTATAAGGCGTTACAACCATCCTTGGTATATACCAATTTATTGGAACTCACTGGAACTCTTATTCTACTACAAGGGAAAAGGGACACCCAGTTTCTACTATTAAGTTTTCGTTTGCCACCTAAGTTCCTAATGTCCCAATGCTCTTTAAGTGCCTCCCTTACTGCGTATTTCTTTTAGTAAGCAGGACTCTGGAGTTTTAGATAGGATCTTGTCTACGTTCAAATGTAAGTATAAATAAGGGATTTAGTACTAATAAAAGTCGAAGAACTTAGTATAAAATTCCCTACTGCAGGACCCTCTTGAATTTAGCTTACCCACAAAAGCCATCTATAGAAACTGCGTCCCCCGGAGTCTTCTCACTGACGACTAGTCTGCCTCTCGTAGCCTCAATCACCTATTAATTCAAAGCAATAAAGTAATTTTACTGAAATATAGTACTCCTAAAGCTATAGGTATCCCATTTTACTTGTAGTGCAATCCTTAGCAAAACAATACAAATGCTATGATAAAGTTTAGCAAGAAAACTTAATCTTCTCTTTCACTGAGTTGTTAAATCAGCAGTTTAATAAAAGTGACTGAAAGCAAGAAGAATCGGGATCCACCGGAAAATCCCAACTATATACTTAAGGATAATCTGTTTTATAGTTTAGCTTTTATATGAGGTACACGTTTTTATATCCGGCCCTTTTTAGGAAGTCATGAGTAAGGCCTAGTATTTAAAATCAAAGTCATGACTATCGATTAATGGGTTTGCCAAATGAAGGATCTCTAGTAAAGTCTACTCTTGGACTCTCTAAATGTAAAAATTAATTCAGTGTATAAGGGTTAAAAAGCAGCCTAGCAAAAAGGGGAGTAAAACCTTGTACACAAATCCCGGACAATAAAAGCTAAACCCAAGCCCTATACTCTAAAAATTCAGAAGCTAAGGTGATAACAGGACAATCAATAAAGTCTAAATTTTAGAATATCGGCAATTGAACCCTCCTACCTTATTTACTGAATATATAACTACAACGGTCCCTTTCGCACTAGGTATTTAGCTGTAAATAAAAAAGTAGGAATACACTTTATTGTAAATGGATTCCTTTTTAGATCTTACCCAAAAGAGTTGGCGAGTTTACCTTTGCTAACGAATACCCGATATCCATTATATTATGTATTATAGTACAAGATAGCTTTTTTGTCATCAGAATTAGTTAAAATTAATCCTTCTCATTACCAGCCTTACTAATCCGAGCAGAGCTCTAGGTTTTATTTAATAGGGCTCTATCTTAGTACGACCCAACACTCAATCTTTGAAGGTAATACAAAACCTTCCGTGTTCCGGCATACTCAAGGTTCAAGTTCCTATTTGGGTTTTGGTACTAAAACGGAAAATATTTTAACTATCTTGGTACACCTGAGAGTGAACTCCTTTTATTAAACACTTATAGGCTCCTGTATGACTAATTTTGACTTGCTACGGGGGCCTTCTAAATCTTAGCATATAGGTTTTTTTATTTCTTCTGGAAGTAGTAAGAGACTTTTAACTTGGAGAAATTCGAGTACCAAACTCTTTGCCCAGTCAACGAGTTCTAGGCTTTAACTAAAAGTAAAATAAAAGATGCTTACTTTCTTTATAATTCTCCTTGTGGAACCCGTTTAAAGAAGGGACCTTATGCCTTGTTACAGGTCTCGCTTTTATGAACTTACATCGACTAAAACTTGTTTCTCTTCTCTTTTGACAGCCAGTTACTCTGTATTTCTAAAAGAAAAAGATTTCAGTATAGGAAACTCTTCATAAATCATGTAATTACTTAAATAGAAAAGCATCTCTTTTACTCTCTTAATACGCGTTTGAAAGCCTCCTAAGAAAAGCATTTTTGGAAATGGTGAAGATAGGGCACTTATTTACTGCAAATTGAAGGGTTCGAATGCTTTTGTTTAAAGTTCACTACCGATTCGCAGGATAACGTCTTCTATATTAATTTTTTAGAAAGATTACAGTTTATAAGGGCCCTCCCAGACATAGAAACTAACCGCTTTGTACTTTATACCAATTCTTTAATTTTCTGATTTTTGCCCTACTAAAACCGAAACCCCTTTTCGAAAAATAACTATACTTTTTCTTCTTTAGTTTCAAGGATCAAACTTTCCTCCTTTGTAGACGAAAAAGAATATTAGATTAGAAGCTAGCAAAGATAAATAGAGTTTAGTGCACGAGGAACCTAGTCGCCATTATAGCTATCCAGAATCTAAAGCCCTCGAATAGTTTAATCTGGAAATCCTCATCTTAGGTATACCCTTTTTAGTCCTATTACATCCCTGTTAAACTTAAGAATTTTAGAAATAAAGAATACATACCGAGCTTTATCTATATGGGGCCCATACTATAATACAAATAAAAGGCAATAAATTCACATTCAATTGCAACTGTATAAATTCTTCATAGTATTTTGGTTTACTTGATGTAACAAATATTTATATAAAAATATAGAGGTTTTAAATCTCGATTTAGATATAGTTTAATTGGTTAGAGCATATGACATTAGAACAGATTCCAGACACTGAATTCTCCTGTGCTTTTATTATTAGCGTTAATTGGGAACTTTAACTTAGCTAGCAACGAGTCCTTTTGAGGGATCCATTTAAATATTCCGTGATCTTAAGTTCTTGGTTTGTGTATATCTACTGGAAGTTTATGTATTAGACAACTGGCATAATTTCTTCTCTTAGGCTGACCTAAAGGATTCCATTACACTCTTAATAATCTAGGATTTATATATATTCCATACAAAAAAATAGGATCGTTTTATGCATATAACTTATGAGTGCTTTAATGAAAAGGCTATATGAACTCCTAAAACTTGTTGTACGTAAGCTTTTTAGTCTAGCTTTCATAGCCTGAACCTACACACCCTTGCTTCTTCTATCAGCGCTTTAACATATGAATTGGGGTCTTAAACTGGGTAGTTGCTCGCTAATTTCGGGTACTTTTACTAAATTTAAAGAGACAGTAATTATAAATCTCATAACTAGGAAATAAAAGGTTCTTCTACTAGGTGAATACTAGATTCTAAAATATCCTTTACTGTTTGCTCAAAACTGACAATTTTTTTCTAGCTGCTTTTTGGATTTACTCCTCTGCCCGACCTTGCTATCTCTATTCTGGATACAACAAAATCTAATTTATACTTTATACTACGGATTACTAACAAGAGAAGATTCCGCTTTACGTTGTCTACTACAGAATTTTATAACAAGGTTATATTCTACAGGGTTTGTTTAGAGTTAGATCTAGTATATAGATATGGATTAAAAACTGGAAGCTGTATAACCTTTTTAGAGTTTAGAGGGTTTGATCTGAATAATGCATGTAAAGCGTTATACTTCCCTTGATTGAATAAAGGATTGGTAGCATAGTTTTCGAGATACCACAAGCAAGGATCATATATTCTAGGTGACGGCATACCTATAAAGAGTAGAATACACATAAATAAGAGTCGGTTACATGAACTTGAGTGTTGCCAAGAGAGAAAGGAACCCTTCTTTAGAAAGTAAAACAAGTAAAGTAACAAATAGCTAGGCTTAAGTATAAAGAAACAAGGACAGCTCGGGTATAAAATATGAACTAGGGATCTTCTCTGACCTATATGAACTTGAATAGATGCCCAAAGTACTTACGAATGTAACTACAATGAGCATCACTGTGAAAAATCGAAAGATATCCGCTTCTGAAAGACTTTGAGCTAATCGAACTTGCCCTAACTTATCATACAGACACTTTCAAAAAGATAGACACAATACGAGAAAAGATATTATGTTCTCCGAACTCAGAAAGACAGGTTCCTAATAGCCAATCCATGTCTCACAGGTATTATAGACTCCTCCAGCGAATTTCACGTACTTTATCTTTCGATATGATTAATAAACTGGGCTTCACTTCTCCTTTCTCATCCAAAAAGCAAGGCACTAAAAAGAACTTTGGAACCAACTGGACTATAAAAAAAAATTCACTTTTTCTCTAAGATTCAAGACTAGACATTATAAAAAAAAAAAGGATACAAGTAAGAGATGGGTATTAGAAACCATAGAAAAGTAAAAAGATCCTCTATTCTTTTAGGTTTGGGTTTTAGGAATGAAACCGGGCGGGTCCTCCTTGTTAGTACATGCGTAGGTTCGAAGCGAATAAATCCCGTATGCTTAACCAATCCCTTATATTTGTATTACTGAACTTTATAGCGACCAACCTCCCAATACCTCAAGAGTTGCTTTTCGTAAATCGGACTACCGTACAAACTAACGAGAGAAGCTTACTTATTTACAAGCTTTAGTCTGGTCTTTTTGTTTTCTTGTTATACGGGTTACCTCCTTATAATAGATATATATTTACAGACCTTAAGAAAAATCCATTATTGTTTATAAACAAGTCTTTTTATGTACTAACCCCCACCCTTTTAGGCTGATCCTAAAAAGCTAACAACAGTAAGAAATACTAAAGACTTCCTCTATTACTTGCGAAAGCTACTTAAGTACAATTTGGTTACTATCCTAAGCTAATAGGGGCTCCCCTACTCTCTAATAAACTTTATTTTCTAATAAAGACAGAAAGAAAGATCTACTATGTAAAGTATTCTCTAAAGCTAACACCCCAGTCCAAAAGAACCCTATATTAGTAAATTAGTAAGGTACAAAGTAAAAAGATAACTAATTTTTATAGTAGAGCCAAATATAACCACGATGGAGTAAAAGATATATAATAAGAAAAAACTTATAAAAGCTAAATCCTTGTGCTCTAGACATTTTTGAGTATGGGGAATCCAGTTAATTTTTGTACTTTTTGAAAACCCTGCATTTATAGTCTATTTTATTCATTGTTGAATCTTAAGTTAAGCAACGCTCTGTCCCAGAAATTCTAAATTGGGAGGTTTATGCAAGCTAACTTAAAGGGTGCTTGGTTCATCATATGCATCATATACTAGTCCTAGATTAATCCTTAACGTCTTTGACTTAAAGGATTAAGCAGACGTTTCCTATAGTTTTCTCTTCATTGATAAAAAATCGAAAGGCCCCCGGTGAAGGAAGGAAAGACTCGGGTCTGAACTTTAAACTTAAGAAAGAAGTTAGTAATTAGTAGTCGTTTAAGCGGGGGGTTCTATAAAAAGTATGTATAAACTTTAAATTTATAACTTACACAAAAAGAGATTACAGAGTTCACAACCGCTGTTGAAACCAAGTAGGCCTGTGAGTTTTTGGTGTATATTCAATAGGGTTTTAACTTATAACTATATACCGCGGAGTTTTCGAAAAATCAAATAAGTTGGCATAGTTCAAGGGCTAACTTGAAACTTATAGAGAGATTCTCCTTCTATTGGAATTCTGCTACATATTACATATCCAGATTTATCTCCTTTTTTCAGATGTACTGAGCAGAAGGCCTCAAAGAAAAGTGGATGGATCCCGTTCCTTTTGACTGGAAAAACTTGATTACCAATTTTGGAGCGTATACCTCGCACGGGTATACTCCTTGATAGTAAGTGATTGTTAGTTTCATACGATAAAAAGTATGTTTCCTATACTAAATAGTAAGTGCTTTGGACTTGCATCTGCAACCCAACGCTTAAGGCAATGTTGTTCTACCCAGGCAAACTTTATCCAAATATTTTGACTAAGTCAGTTATTACTAAAAATATAAAATATGCAAGTCAGGTGACTAGTGCTTTGTGCTAATTGTCTGAAACTGGAGTGGATAAGGAAAATTGTATAAAAACCTTTCATTAGAAATTCGTATTAACCTTTGAAAAGTTTTTTACACCACTCTAACAAAATAATGATTATTTTGCTGCAACTAATCTTAAGCAATTATAGGAGTGATCTTGGGCAAGATACCCATATATAAACTTAATTAAAGAAACTAATTCTAAAAGGATCCTTTTTGGAAGATGCTATTATAACTACTATAAAAGTTCTTCGGCAACCCGGCCCAATCTAAGACTTTCGTGGATAAGCTCTCTATTCAAGGGATTCCTTCCTAAAAAAGCAATGAGAACAACTCTTTTATTGACACCTGTACAAGGCCTATATATTATCCAACAAACAAATCACTCTACTCTTGACATTATCAACTTCGCAGTGGAGTAATACTGTATAATACAAATATCAGCTAGCAGCACTAGGACACAAATTTATAAGTTGGGTTATTCCAACTATAAAAACATCTGACAACACAGAAGAAAGGTAGCTATCATATTTTCCTTAAACTACGAGATGTCCTTTTTACACTTAAATATAAATAGTAATCTCTCGAAGTACTTGCCAAATAATTAATCAATTTACTTAATGAGTTTTAACTAAGGTAATTTTTTAGATTGTTCATTGGTTCATTGTTGGAATTAGTGGATTCGTAAAAAGAGCTAATGGATCTATAAGAAAAACCAGCTTTAGGATAAAATACCCCTTAGTCCTGAAATGTAAGGCAAAGGGTACAAACCTTAACTCGGGATATCTAAAAACGGACCCTTTTTGTATACTTTATTTTCTATATAGTCAACTTGTAAATAAAGAAATTTTTTAAGGTTTGTTCTATATTAGGAAGAGCTTTAAATAAGAAGGGTTTTATATTTTATAGAAGTTAAGCTTTTCCTAACCTAAAAATTAATGGGCCCTGTCTGGCAGCTTCACAGCTACTCTTTATGGGAGTGCTCGAAAAGCTCCCCCTCAATGGACATCCGTTTAAACACAATAAGATATATTACTCTTTAAAGTCAAGCTACTTTCCAATACGTCAAAAAAGGAATACACCCCACCATTTAAGCGAGACTAAGAGCCTTTTTCACGCATTAAATTCCTTATATAACTAGTATAACTAGAGCTTTTCTTAGTATAACGTATGTAAGCTTCGTTTTTTGTTTGTATAGGAACCCCCTATTCCTAACTTACTACAAAAAATTATTTGAATTTATTAGGGGCCGCAATTAAAGGTATTTTCTGAGGGAACTGAGTAAAGGTTTTAGGCTAAACACTTGGTAATCTAGTTTGAGTAAGCCCCCTTATAATTGAGATCAAGGTGATAAGACTTTCTAAGTTTCCGTATATAAGGCTAGTCCTAAATAAAAAAAATATTAGGGATTCCCGAGTCTACCGTTATAATATTTAAGTAAGTTCAAATTCTTTTAAAAGAGTAGTCTCCACGGCAACCTTGCGAACTACTGGGTATTTTTGAAATCCAGAAATTAGAAATTTAATGTTTAATGTTTTGAGAGCTGGAGTATTGACTCCCGGTAAACTGCTCCTATCAACCCAAAGAAGGCGGATACCCCTTGCTAATAAAATTTTGTATACCACCCCCTTTAACTAGAAACACAAAAAGGGACCTGTTCAATAGAATAGAGTCAATCTTATATACTTCTGTGCTTCCTCTATGAAAAGAAAGTGCTGAAATCCTCTAGTCTTCGGTATACGCCGGTTAATAAATAAACTTGCTAAATCTAAAGGGAATATAAAGAATCGGCAAGAAATGAAAAACAAAAGAATCCAATAGCTAATCAGTTACCTAAATACTTGTATTCTATATAAGTAATTACAAATACGCAAGTTTCAAAAGACCCTAGTACCCCTTTTTCTCAGTCATTTAACTAAATCAAGTAAATTCCTCACGTTTTTGTACACTCCAAGACAAGCTCTTATTTCTAACCTAACCTGAATTAAGCCGATATGTATACTTAAGAATTGACTAGATTTACAAAGACTTTAAACAAACTCTTAATACATTGTTACAAAACTATTCCTGGTAGCCTGTCCTAACTTATTTTATTTGGTAGTCTCTTATACCAGTAAACGCTTTTTAGTACTTAAAGTTAGACAAAGAAGCTCACCCCCCCAAAAATATATATATATGCTATATGTGGCTTAAAACCTTACTTCTAGTGAACCTCGAGATTAGTTTGGAAAATTGGATTAATTCCTTCTGATTAACAGTAAGGAGTAACGCCAGGCGTCTTTATCTAGCGAGGGGTACTTATTACCTTTATTTCCCCCGAGAAACCGTAACGCTGGGTACCTTTCTACTTCGTTTAGACTGCTAGCATTATAATTACTTATATAAGAGAGTATGAACTGCTATCCTTAATTAATCCTATTTTTGTTGTTCCATGTCGGTCAGGAAACCTAAAAGATAGATATTGTTTTAGCTTATAAATTATCCTTGCATCCTCGGTTTGATCCCACTTTTTGCTGTTAGCACGAACACTTGTTAGTTGGGCCCCTTTAAATTTTATAAAGATGCTTGCTATACTTAGTGTATATACAATACGTTGGATTTATCGTTATAGTAAAGTCCATAGATCACTCAAAACAATCCAGAAGAGAAAGTGAGATACTCGCAAGGAGAGTTACTTCAAATTTCAAATAGCTGAGGCTCAGAAACGGCCAAGTTGAGTACATTTCATACCCTATTCTTTGGAACTTTTGTTACACATATTAGGGTGTTGCCATTGGCACCGGCTCTATAAGCAATTAAGATTTCCAAAGAAACAAAACACGCAACATTGAAGCTAAGAAGTAGAAGGATTTTCTAACAGTCCTATACAATTTTCAATCTGATTCCTAACTATTTACTAAAGGAAAAGTAAGGAGTAGAGGCTAAAGTTTTTCTTTTTGTTGTGAGGTGCTATAGTGTAAGATTAACGGTAGGTACTAATACAAAACTGTCTATATATTCTTTATTCCAAGGATTCCATCCATTCAACAAGCCAAAACCCAGCTTCTGGAATAGATTTGAAAAGACGCGCTCTTAACTGAGTTAGTTGGTAAAACACCCTGTTCAGTAAAAGTCCTTACCCCATATATTAGTTTTTTGTTAAAGGGTGCCCCTACCCTTGTTGTTAGGAAAAGTTTTTTAGTTTTGGATGGTACCCCTTTAACGGGCACTTTTTTTTTTATTGAGTAATTCCCTTATAGTACTAAAATGGGTTCAAATCCAATTTCCTCCAAGCAAAGTTGTGCAGTAGAAAAGAAAAGAGCTCTATAAAGGCGTAGTTAGTACGACCCAACACTCCTCAAATTTTTTTTTAGTGGTTAGGATCAGAGCTATCTTTTAATGTCAAAGGTTCCACTCGAGTAACCCAGGAGTATTCCAGTGCCCGAGCTTGACTGTTAACAGTGAGATGTTTAGTTAACATGAGAAAAATATCCTCCTTCTCGAGGGCCCACAGGAACTCCTTAAATCCTTTCTTGAGAGTACTCCTAATTCCCAAACCCTCATAGTTTTTTAAGCTTTGTAAAACCTTTACTTTAAGCCTACATTGGAAACCTCGGAAACAAAAACGAACAGAAAAGCAATTTGCTTAGTTCTTTATCCCCTCCCAAACCTACTGCTTCACTTTCGAGCTAGACTTTGGATCTCTATCTTAGTCATAGCTATTATTATATTCTGTATCCTGAGAACTTTCTTACTATCTTTCGATAACCGGGAAGGAGACTTATAACGGAAGCATTTCTCCAGCGGTATTAAGATCCTCGAGGGTTAAATAATAAAGAGAAGGCTCAATTAGAGATACTTCTTAACTAATAAGACATATATAGAAAAAAGAATACATATACTTCCAAACAACGAGCTCTTTTTTCTTGGAATATTGCCTAAGCGATTTTCTCACAAGGCAGGAGGAGGCAACCCCTTTAGCTAGTTTCCCCTTCTCACAGGAAGGACTCCCCTTACTTATCTAAATTACTAAATTCCATAGTGGTCGCAAAGAATTAAAGAACTCCGTGGGTTGCCTTAATAGAGAGAGAACCGAGAGGTGTTTAAGTATAACCAGTTTTCTAGTTTGTCAAGAACGTGCTTCTACACAAAAAGCAACTGCATCCTATTACCCCAGAATTACTTTTACGGAGGGCCCCTACGGTGACTTATAACTTAGGAGTTAGGGGTTTTTTCTGTAAAAAGGTAAATAATATTACTACAAAAAAAACTCATAACTTGTAAAATGGCTTACTTTTTACTCGGGTTTCTAATCAACTACGCCACTTTACTGTTATAATGCCCTTGTTTACCCTACACTTTAATGCCTGAAATGAAAACTTCTTGCTTTCCTACTAAAAAGTCAGTCTTGTAATTATGACAATTTTTGTAGTATAGCAAAGCGGTAAAGCACAAGTTCTTTTAGTTAGCACGCAAAGGTTCGAATCGTTTTACTCCAGTATAATGACCAGTTAAATTACTCGTGTAAATTAGGAGATTTCTTTCAGTTTTCAATTGTTGTACAGATTTAAAAACCGACTACCACTTGGTCGGATAAAGAAAATACAGAAGATTAAGTATTTTTAACCTAAATTTAATTAGATTCTAACACGCGGGACCCCTTGTAACCCCTCTTTGATTTAAGATGCTTATTATCCCCGGGAATATTATCTTCTTTCAGCTAGGATTGAGAATCTACAAAATTTATAAATGTATAACAGATGGGAGAGTCTTCTTTTAACTTAACATCTTCTTAAAGCCCTTACTTATGCGCTACTAGTTTTGCTAAAATACGAGATATTAAAAAAGGAAAAAGGTCCGAATATTCTTTATAAAGAGGCAGTCTTTACTTATTGGTACTGGATTTCAAGTATAACAAAATATTAGGAATCTCTTTTCAAAGAAATACATTGGGTTTTCAAGCACAGTATACACGCTTGTTTTGCTACTAGAACTACAGGGTTTCTAACTAGCAGTAAAGGGGACTTGGTTATTGCGCGTAAGACCCCTCTTCTCTATGGTGCTTTTATCTCAGCGCAAGTAACAAAACCATAGTTATAGATTCCTTTTGTTTCTATTTCTACTTTCTAGGGTATAGTCTTTTTAAAGGATTTCTTTACCCGGACCCGCTTTATAGAAAAAAAAAAAAAAATAACATATCAAAGGATAAAAGGGACTTAGATAGGCATAGACTTTACTTGATAACAAGCAAAACCTATTGGCTAGTTATTCGGACTGATAAGCTCGATAAACCAGTCTTGAAAAGCATCCTATATATACTTGGAGTTACCTAGTTGATCCCCCTCTATACTATAAAAACCCATCAGTCAATAATGTGAGACAAGAGAGAATTCATCCTCCAAGATACCAATATTTTCTGTCTTTTCTTTCCTATTTTCCTATATATTTAAAAATACCCTCTGAGTAACCGGTCCTGGTAGGGGTATTAAAATAGACATATAGTAAGGAGTTTTTAAAGTCTAGTAGTGTCTAGCCGCTGGTTAGAGTACATGAGCAAAGGTCCCAAATCCTGGATTAACCGTTTCCTATGCCCTATACCTCACTCAGTTTTTTAAGACTCAAAAAACGGGAAACACAGAGACTTATTAGCCTTCGTACCTATGCCTTTTTCTTAAGCACTAAACTTTTCTCCAAAACAATAACCCTCGTATTCACTTTACTTATTCAAACCTTATTTAAGTACTCTTCTTGTTAAGAAATTAACCCCATTTTTGCTTGTAAAACCCTAAACATTAGTCGAAACTTTTCTTACTGAAATTCTTAGAGCCTATAAAACAGTTATCTACTTATTTCCTATAGAGTAGACTTACTTAACTTTTATAGAAGATTACTTTCTAGTTAAACGAATCTCTAAAGAAAATACCCGTGAATAAAAAGTCTATTGCTTACCAACCTGCTGGAAACTTGAAATTTAGTTAGCATTTATTCCCTTTGAAAGCTTCAAAAAGAGCATACCCTTATACGCATTCTATTCTGGATTGGAGAAATAGGATGCCAGATTACTAGCCTAGCTCTTGGTTTCATGAAAAGTTTCCTGGAAATAGTAGAACTCTCCTGTATAACTTATACGAATTTATTAAAATTTTTTTAATGAGAAAAAATAAACTAGCTAACTGAAATCAGAGTTTAAAAACTTATTGAAAATCTACTAGAGACATCATAAGTATAGTTTTAGCAACTAAAATACCCCTTAATTACAGTAACCTCTAACAATGTCCTACAACTCCTATCCCTATCTATATTAACCCTATATATCTATTAAGCCTTATTCAGTTTATAACTAATAAATAACTATAAGAAAGAAGAGTAATACAAACAATAGAATATATAATAACTACTACAACACTATTTTCCTATATGTAATACTGTAGAACAATATAAAAAGACTTTCCTATGTACTATACCAGATACAGTAACTACTTAGTTACACTAGCTCCAAGTTCAGGGACCCATAGCAACAATAATAATAATACAGATATATTAGCTTTAGTCCATACTAAAAAGTATATCTAAGATTCGGATACATCTAGCTCATAACAAAGAGTAAAAAGTAAGTCATTAAGTCATAAAGCAAGTCAAAGGAAGCTTCTCTTTTTTAAAAAACTACTAAGTTCCCGGTGAAGGGTACATTAGACAAAAAGTATTGTATTGTAGTTGGCTCGTGTCCCTCCTCCCTTTCTGCAGGACATATTACTATAAAGTAATCTCTTACATACTTAAGCCTTTGAAACCAGAGGGGTTCTGGTGCTGGTTTTGGTTTGTAGGAATTGAAATAAGGAAAAAGAATGTAAGACAGAAAGGCTCTTGGTATCCGCTCAATATAGGATAAAAGGTCAACACAAATGGAAGGAAAATAAGTACTTTTAGTATTGATTGTATATTTTTTTTTCTTATATAGGATAAAAGACTTCTCTATATAGAATAAAACTAAACACAAAGGGGAATTCTAAAGGAAGGGTTTTTCAGTTAAATGAACTAAAGCAAAATGACAAAGACCAATGCACAGCAAAGATGCGGTCAAGCTAAAAACTTTTGTATAATACCCTGAGTAAAAAGTACTTCTGTATGCATAAAAATTTTTACTATTAGTTATAAAATGCGTAGCTAAACGGGCCTCCGAATTAGGTGTCCGGAATACCTCTGGCAATTCTCGAGTTAGGAATCCGTAACTTAATAAGAGTTTACAGTTTTTATAGGCTTAAAATTCAATATATTATCAAATAAAATATTAACAGTATTACCGAAACCTGCTATCAATTGTATTATTGCTGCTATCATAAAAAGAAAAGGAGCTTGCTGTGCCTTCTATTTAGTTTTTTTTTTAACTTAACCAACTTTTCTCGTTGTTTACCGACGACTTACTTAAAATTGATAGTATAAGGCTAGTTCCTTTTTAATACCTTGATCGTATTTGTACCGAGAAGTTCAAGCTTAAAAACTGAACCAACTACCCCTAGAATCCTATCTATTTGCGTCTCCTTTTGAGAAAACACCTTAATAAAGGGGGAGTTTCTTATTTATCATAATGCATGCTTTTATTCTTACCGAAAACTCAATAGATTCCAGAGAACCTGACTTGCTAAAACCCTAAATCAGACAATGCTTTGTTCGAGACTTTTCTATAAGGACGGCCCATAAAGTAAGTCTATTGAAAGAACACTTAGAAACTTCTGTTACTACACCTATAGTTCTAGCGCTACAAAGGGAATCCTAGATCCGAAGCATTCAGCAAATTTTTATGCCTGTAATAAAGAAAGCTAGCTGGATTTACCTTCTATTTTATTAACTAAAAGGGTACCGCACCCTGAACCGTTTTAAGAGAAACTCTTTTGTCAAATATTATATTTATTAGAAACTTACTGAAATTATCTACTATCCTTTTGAATTACTACTATAAAGACCCCTTTTTTTCTTTTCTAAAAGCTAATTCCAATTATTGGGATCTTACTTAGGCTATATTTTCTCTAAAGCACTAACCAATATCCTACAATTTCCTTCTATTTTTGAGATATCCTGACTGACTGTGCTTAGTGATGGAAAACTTTCCCTTAGTTTTACTTTGCGCAAATAGAATAGTAAAAAACTATTACTCCACTAAGTTGGACTTATAAGGTAATCCCTTCCTATAGTTAGGCTCTCCTATACGGACTTTTGACTTTATCTCTAGTCTTGCTGATTTTGCTAATATATTATTACGTAACAAATTATGAAATATCAAGGGTTTTTATTCTAAACTTATTATACTGCTCAGTTCTTCTTGTATATGTTAGATTTAAGGATATTTTCTGGTCCTTGTCCTTAATGGGGGTCGGGATTCCCTTAAGAATCCTCCTTATTCCAGTTAGTTATTCTAGGTATTCCTTTATATCATAGGATAACTGCCCCGCGAAACTCATTGCCCTCTTTCTTTGGAAGGGTCTTATGTTATGTAAGAAAACCCAAAGTTTTCCGTGTTTAATAAGTACAACAACAAAGGAAAAACCCGTATTAGTATCTGTAGTGTTAAGGTAACAGGAACCTTTAATAAAATTCCTTAAAATTTGAGGTATTTTACTCTCACCGATCCGGAGAGTTTCCCACTTAGCAGCCGCAAGGTTCTTGGAGTCTTTGGGTGAATTTAGAAATCTCAAGCCTCACACTTATAATATATATACAAGCACCCCCTTATTATATTAATAATTTCCCGGCACATTAAAAATCCTCAAAAGTGGTTTTAGTATTCTAATATATATAGATATTCTCGAAATTTCTACTAAAATTGAAGCGTAGGATCTCGTATTGGTATTTTTGTGGGGTGGGCCTTAATCAGAAAGCGGGCTTTGGAAAACAGGAGCAACTCTTTACTATTACTCCTCGGATAATAGAAATAGGAAAGCAAGATATAGGAAGACTTCCTCTTTATAAGAATCTAATATTCAAATAACATAAACCCCTTTAGTTAAACCCCAGCCCTTAAATCCTTAAACAAAAAACTAAAAAACTTTGGAATTCCTTTTTACTTTATAAAAAGAACCCCATTCACTTGCTCTTAATTTAAGTATACAAATAGGAACCTCTACTGACCGGAAAATTTGTACACATTTCTTCTATGTCGTGGGGAATCCCTGGGGTTGACCCAGCACCCTATAGCATCCTACATTATCTCAAACAAAGTGACTTCAAAGCTATCGGTAGCTGCTGAGATTACAATCAAAAGTCAAGAGTTTCTAGATTATAAGGCTATACTTCAGTACAATTAAGACACAAAAAGTTAGAGTCGGGGTACTTAATCTTTCCGGGGGCTCCTGAATAACCACAAACATGATAGGGCAAGACTCCGGGAAACTTCATACAAATAAAAGTGAGTGCTTCTCGACAATAGCAGCTATAAGCCTAGGAGAGCCGGGTCTTGTATTGCTATAATTCTAAAAAGCTTAGTTGGCAATCCCTTTTTCTGTACTATTCCTAACTTTTTTGTGTTGCAGGCAAATTGCTAGGAAGTGCTGGTGTGTTTAAAAGTGTTTTAAATAGGACTCGAGCCCTTGACTTGAGATTAGACAAACCTGTGCTCTAACCACTTCCAAATATATAGGAACTTCTTTTAGTTATAAGACTTTCTCGAAGAACTTACCTCTAAGAATCAAGGACTTGATCCAAGAATTAGTATTCTATCGAGGATACAAGTTACACTTGCCTTTACTAAATCCTGTTTGTTTCTCATTACATTTACCTTGACTCTTGTTGTTATTGGGACGGTTTGGTTGATTGTTTCTGACTCTCACTCACAAACGCAAGCTTTTCCCTAAATCCCTGTACCAGCAACCCAAGCTTGCCTTCAATCCTTTACGGTTTTCAAGGATTTCTTACTCGGTAGAGCACCCGTTAATTGGATCAGATGTTGTAGGTTTAAAAGGTCGTACTGGATCGCTTTATAGAACACGTGTCAAGATAAATTTAACTGCAGGTTTGATGGAATTATGAAGTCTCTATTTATCTCCCCTATTTTTAATTAAGCAAAGGGTAAAGCATGGACTCCATTTGATGTAAGTTGAGGGTTCAAAAAATATGCTTAAATACTTAAGAGAGTCCGAATAAGACATTAAACTGAGATTGCGAATCATTTTCATTATAACACTAAACTATATTAAGTAAGGTAACTTAACTTGATTCTAAACAATTAACTGAGACTACTAGCTATAAATAAATCTACACCGTAGAGCTACTCTTGTGAATTTATCTTATGGAAACCCCGTATTGTATTATATTGGACTAAACTCTATTTTACCTAGTCTCAGATTTCTGGAGAATATTCTGCGTAAACTTATAGGATATCCTTAGTTTTTTGCGCTTAATTATACCCCGTACTCTTAAAAATTCGTTTAAAATTTAAATTTAATACAGTCAAAGTCTTAGGTCAATTAGGATAATCCCGATACTAAGGAACTCCTTTTCTTCGTCGTACTTCACATAAGAATAAAAATATACCTAAAGCTCTGGATTTAAAGAATTCACGTTTACTTACAAGAACTTCACAGAAATCTCTATACAGAAAGGAAGAGCTAATAATTTTTTTACAGGTAATAAGATAGGGAATACAGCAGCTACAATAAGTATAGTACAGGTTAGGGAAAGTTAAGAGGTGTCCCTTCTTATACAACCTTTTATTGCCTATTACTCAAAATTGCTTTTAGAGGATTAGAGCCATTGGTTCAAATCCAGAAACACCTATTAAAAAGAATCTAAGTCTATAGTAGTCTACCTTTGCCTTGATCTTAAAAACCTAAATATATGGATCTTGGTTGGTAAACACTTCAGCCTAGTTAGTTACTTAAGGCTTACTTAATATTCTTTTTTGTTTAGATGTCAGTCTAGTAAACCGAGGAGCTTCTAATTTTACTGGAGTCCTCTATCCCAGTACGGGGACTCCCGAGACTGCCCTTTTCTACTAGGGTCTCTATATAATTAGTCGATCAATAAATTAAGTTCTTGATCCCACACCGGATAATATAAGGAATTTCTAGTAAAAAGGGAAATCCCAAGAGGGGTCAGTTAAGTATATGTAGGATTACGTTTCTAAGCGGGTTGCTAAGTTATAGACTTATATGGATGTCCCAGGGAATAGGTGGTTATATCAAATGGAAAGTATTCAAATTCCTTAAGGTTTTTGCTTTACAGAGCATAGGTATCAAACAGGATATAGAGTTTTTGAATGAGCAGCTACTTTTTTCTAAGAAATTCTTGCAGGAGCTTGACACCGAGCCTCTTGTGTATTTAGTATAGAATATTACTGCCTTACTAATTGTATTACTGAGACCGATCAAAGCCTCCATCTTAAACTACTAGCTTGAAAAGAAGTTTGTCTATCATTTGAAATACTAATTAAGCTCTGATAATTTAGTATGAATCCGGGGATTTATTACAATGGCTAAAGGAATAGAAAAGCAGCAGCCTTAGTAATTGTAATAAACCAGAATAGCCTAACAAAGTAAAGAGATCTAAAATAAATAGGAAGGGCAGTATCTGTATAGCGATCCATATTAACACGAGTTAACTAAATATTCTTTGTATAATTGAAACTAATTTTAGGATCTAGAAGTACGGTAACTAAACAAAACTGGACTTTTAATAGTAATAGGTAGCTTATTCCTGATACTGAATTGAGAAATAGCCAAGGCGTTTCCGGTATACCTACCTTGCATTAAAGCGACTTTTACATGCCCAATCGCGGCCTAAGGAGGACTTAACTAACCTGATAAAGAGAGTTTCTTTCTTATTTCTCTTTCTACACTGGGGTTGCAAAGTATTTTTCAATTTGGCTAAGAAGCTCCACTTCGTTTTTAGTAGCAGAGTAATCCAGTTTTTTTATAAAAATTTATATAACTAGTATTTATGAATGAATCGGAACAATCAATCCCTAGGAGCCCTTAGGGACTCCTTTACGATATAGTTTTATTAAACCTTCCTAGAAACTTTGTACTTGAGTTAAACAAACAGACAAAGCAAAGACAGCGGGACCCCACTTAGATATATAGTTATAGTACTTATAAAAGGCTACTCTTAGCCCTCAATCCTACATCCCAAGACTTACTTCGAACAAAAAGTTTGGAGTCTTTTTAAAACCCCTGTTGATAAATTTAGGCGGTGTCTCCGCTTCTTTCTAGTTCCAAAGTTTTTGGCAAGAATTCTATAATCTAACGTATTGTTAGGAACCCCTTAAAAGGGCACCGGCTCCCCATATATAAATACACTACCTCTTTGTTACATTACATAAGTACTTTATCATCACTTGCACAGAAATTTCCTTGTAAAAAGTCCTTATTCTGTCCTCGTCTATCAGTTAAAATAAAGTATCCTACAAGTTTGGCAGTAGTTCCTAGTTTTTGCTAGATCTGGACCTTGCATTATAAGAACTTGGCTTACCCCAAGAGATAGAAGTGGTAATTTTTGGTGTATAACGCCTAGATGCCTCGGACTTTTCTTTAAAAATTTAGTAAATCGGACCTTATAATTAATTCAAGCTAGAAAAATGTCAGAACAAAGACCTTATAAAGTTAGGGTAACTGCCCGGCAGATTAATTAAATGGATTGAAAACACCCTCCCCTTATGATAGGTTCCTCTAGTGAAGGGGATTTACCTAGAATTGGCGGGGTAATAAAGCACTTTTAAAAGCAACCCATTTCTGAAGGAAAGGTCCAACTCAAAAGATTCAAATAAATCTAATTAGCTTACGTTTCGGCACATGAGTTAGCAGTTCTTAAGCCTAAGTTTTAAGGTTATGCACTATCTGAGTTAGTAGTATTTAGAATACCTTGTAATTATTAAGAGAATGCCAAACCACCGAGTTCAACTTTTTAAGTAAAGGTCCCTTTTTTTTATTAAACTATGCATCTGAGCTCCCATCAAAGACCTATAAATTTAATACCTACTGCGCAAAATATATCGACAAAATTGCACAAATTTCTGTTCTTTCGCATGAGCCTTTACAAATTTATTTTAGATTAAGGGTACTTATAAAGCTAAGTCTTC
>JAYMTH010000055.1:0-39289 GCA_036897465.1 Pelargonium australe
ATAATAATAATAATAATAAAAATAAAAATGCTAGCTTTGTGTTGGGCTGGCTCATGTAAGGAAAAATTGATTAAAATTTAACCGATAAGTTTATACTCAAATCGGTATATTTATACATAAAATATGTGTCAAAAGCTCCAAATTCAACGAGACGAAGTGGCGCCAATTGTATAACGGCCATTTCAAAAATTAACTTGTTTTTATCAGACTACGAATTTGAAGTGGTATTATACGTATAAACTGGCGAAAAGTTATTCGATAAAAAAACGATCAATTGGGCCTGCTACATTCGTGGGCCGGCCCATACCAGATCTTTCAGTATATTTTTATTAAAACTAAAATTCATCAGATATCAAAGTCGTTGTAGTATAGTGGTAAGCATTCCCGGGTTCGATCCCCGGCAACGGCATTGATCGGTCATTGGAGAAGGAACTGGAGGTTTCATGGCGAGAGCTAGGGTTTCGAATCTGGAGAATGATCAAGTCCGTCGAGTGTTCCAAGAATTGTCCCTTAGAAGATAGTATGGGTTCTTGAAAATTTCAGACTTTCTTGTTCAGATTCTGCAAATTTTGTTTCTTTAAGGTTTGTGGAAAATGAATCATCCTCTTACATAGTTGATGAACTATTTTACAATGTATAGAGGGTCATTGTAAATTCAAGAAAATAAAGACTTGTTTTTGGATTTGTGTGATTTCTAATATACAGCTTGAACTTGTGTGCTTTTGTAATTTTAGGTTTGTATACAATCTTGAACTGTGTATGAATGTAGGCAAGGTATTTGATGAAATGCCTCTGAAAATATTGTGCTAGTTCTTGAAATTTTTAGAGTTTCTTAGTTGTTGGGCTATGGGTTAATGGAACAATTTGTCCTTTAGAGGTTTGGGTTTGTGGGTTTTGTATATAAGCTATTAAGCTTGATAGTACTAGTTCTTGAAATTTTCAGATTATCTGTAATGCTTTTGAACAATTGGTATTTTTGTAGTGTTGGTTTTGTTTTTTATTTGTGGGTTTTGTATTTGAGCCCGACTTTTGTAGAAATGTAGGTTAGGTGTTCGATGAAATGCCTCTGAGAAGATTGTATGTAATTGCTTAGTTGAACATTTTGTATTTGGTTGTTGGATTCCAATACTGTTTTCAGATTATGTAAATTTTTTCTTGAAGGTTGGTGAAAATTGAATCTTCCTCTTGTATAGTCTATGAACAATTTCAAGAAAATAAAGACTTGTTTTCTGGATTTGTTGAAGAATGTAGATAAGGTGTTCGACGAATTGCCTCTCAGAAGATTGTAGTTGTTTCTTCTTTAAGGGTATTTTGGGGATTCTTGATTTTCGATTGGTTTTCAGATTATATGATCATAAAATTTGGGCCGGACTGAATTTCGTAATGCTCATATTGATACAAAGTCATTTGTTCCAAACGCAATCACAACTATTTAAATGGGCCGTTCAGTAAAACCATTGATTGGGCCTAATGGGCCCAAACAATTATGAATTATAGAAAATCTTGTTTTTCTTTTTAATAAAAAAATATTGTTTTTTTTTTTTTTTTTTTTTTTTTTTTTTTTAAATAATTTGGGATGTTGATTTTTAATTTTTAATTCAATGTATGAGTATAAAAAATATCCTAATTGGGTTTTTAATTTTGAATTCAATAAATGAGTCTAAAAACATTTATATTTTTCAAAATAATCCTCATAAATGCTCTATGTTTGACATAAGATGAGTATATTCCCATTTGGGTTTTTAATTTTGAAAAGCCAGCTCAGCTTATTGTCTTTATTGTCTTTTTTTATTATTTTAAATTGAACAAAAACAAACGAATCCACCTGAAAAAGTAAACTATCCGTTGCAAATGCAAAATGCAAAAAATATGTATTTGGCATAATTGTTTGCATTGAAAAATGGGTACTCACCAAATTTGGTTTTACAATATGGAAAAATAATAATTGACATTTCAATAATTAAAATATGTGTGAAAGGTAAAGAATTATTTAATTATTTAATGTAAAGAAAATACAATTTATACAGATGTCTTGTTATCGTTAGCTCTATACAGACTGTTGATTATGTGTATTTCATCAGATGTGGTCAATATAATATCATTAGTTTCTTCACTATGCTTCACATTTTTACTGTGAGAGACACATGACTTGAAGTTCTCTAGTTCACCATAGGTTGACAATAATGACGAAGAAATTGTATTCTGCTAAGTACAAAATCTTGATGCGATATCAGGTATGAAATCACAAAAACCTTAATTTTTTTATCTTTAATTTGCACAATTTTCTCAAATTATTGGCCATGAAATTCTCTTCTTATTCTTCTTCGAGATTTTGGGTTTAAAATATTTGTTCTTAGTTGGTTTAATGCACTTGGTCTTGTAAGATTTCAATATGAGAGTTGATTGATTATTTTGTAGATTTAATTTCTCTCACTTTCATGGTTGATTTGAATAAATAATTGGAAAAAAAATGTTGAAAATAATTATATCATGGATGTCTTTAGATCCCAATTTATTTGAAAAATAAAAAACCCCAAATTGTTTTTCGAAATTATAAAATAAAATATTCAGATTACTATATGTTAGAGAATATATTGAAACACCAATTCTCGAAAGAGGTTTTGATTATGTAAGAAATATTTGGTAAGAGAAACCTAATTTGATTATGAATTTTAATTCAGAAACTATAGAGGTATTGTTTTGTTTAAAATTTTCAATTTGAGAAAGCTACATCTACAAAATTTTAATTTCCCTATTTTTCTGTAGGGAATATTCCATAAATATAAGGGGGGAAATAGCAAAAGAAAATAAAGAAGGAAAGTTATTAAGGAAAAAATAAGAATTAAACATATTCTAGAGTTGATAATTCTAGTTTCAAACTGAAGTTGGATCAGATTTGCACATGCTCAAGTTGAAAAGGCTTAACCCAAAACCGGTCTATAAGGAGGGCAAATTTTGGACTAGTCTATTCCATATATTTCAGATTTAGAGAATTGAGACTTGAGATCGGGTTCTCAAGAATTCGGGTTCAATTGTTAACTAATAGTTCGAATTTTAACCCCAATACATTTTGTTAGTGGGTTTGGAAAAGTTGAGGAAACAAAAAGTAGAGAACTATTCAACTCAATTAGATTGTTCTCTTCTTCTTTATTTAAGGAAGTAATTCTTTCTACGACGGACATTTAAATGCATTCGTTATTATCGAACTATGATACAATACTATTTATAAGCCTAGCATTTTAAAATTAATAAACTACATTAAAAACACTTTGGAAGTACACAATAAGTATCCAAAATTTAAAAGTGTTTTATGCGAGATATATTAATTACTTTAATACAGTTGAATTTGCGACGGATATCTAAACACCGTTGTTGTTGTAAAGGTATTATATAATTCAACCATTTAAAAATAAATAATAATTGAGACAAATATAGAGACCAAGAAAATGAGCATTGCCACTTATTTAGTAATAGACACAAATTCCCATTTAGTTCCTATCATCAATTTTTCTGTTCATGTAGCACACAATCAACCATTACACGAACACGACACGCATGAATTGACAGCTCTACTAAAAATCCAAAATCCACTCTCCTTTTCCATCCTTTTAGTCTTCTAAACCCGAAAATACACCCGAAAGACACGTGTCTCCCGAGTCTTATATATAGATTACATCCCATCGATCGGATTTCATATCCAAATTGCCAACTCTACCCCTTGTTTTTTCTCATTTGCATTTTCTTGTGTAGGAGGAGGTAGCAAGAAGCCAGGAAGTGAAGCCAGAATGGCTTGAAATATTCCTGAACAGAAGCTATTTTAATCCATGCATATACCACCCAGTAAGGAGAAATGAGAGAGGCAAATATTGCATAACATGTGACCTTTCCATTTGCCAATATTGTGTCTCCATTGGTTTCCACAGGCACCACCACACCATCAAGGTCTACAAACATGTCTACCAGGATGTTGTTCTTCTTGCAGCCATGCAAAAGTACATTGATTGCTCTCAAATTCAGGTCCAATATTTCTATCTAATTCTTTACGGGACAGTTGCAGATAGATGACACTCTGTTTTAACGTCTCACAACACTTATTACATTTACCAATACATGTTGGGTCAAGCGGTTGATGTGGTTTGGATTCTCTTTACAGCTAACAGGGTGACGCCCCAAATTGGGGGTGAGAAACGCGACCTTTACAGACCTGTTGTCCCGTTGCTTATAAAAAAAAAACACTTGATACATTTTTTTTAGACATCAGATGACTACCTTATGTCTCCATTGTGTCTGTAATGGCCTACATCGGTTACTTGACATGTAGAATGACAAAATTACCCCTGCATTTTCTACGAGGCAGTTGCAGACAGAATAAATGCATATGACACACTGTCTTGACGTTCCATGACACTAATATTCTTTTTTTATTTATTAAGATAACAGATGACTGCCCTATGTTTTCATTATTGATCTACGTAATGGGTTAATAATAGAAATATGTTAACTTGACATGTAAAATGACAAAATTGCCCCTCGAAATCACTTGTCTTGTTTTTGTTTGTTTTGTTTTAGCCTTACAAGTGCAACAAGAAAATGGTGCTATCTTTGGCTCCTCTTCCCCATAGTGGCACAGCAAATCCTAACGCATCCTGCAAGACTTGTAAGCGAAGACTCAATGAACCAGATCTCTACAACTATTGTTCCATTGTTTGCAAGGTAAGTAAAAAAAGAAGATGAAAAATGTAATGTCATGTGTTAAGTGGGGGCAAAATGGTAATGTACTCCCTTGTGACTGATTTTTTTATCTCGTGGGTTGTGTACGTGTTGAGTTTTCAGGTGAAGGCATTCAAGTACAAGACCTGTGAATCGGAACCTCCTTTTCTTGTCCTAACAGGAGCGCCGACGACAACTCCAGTCAAAAGTATACAAATAGCATCTCGAATGATAATGGAGAAGAATAGTTCTATGAGGTCCGTTGAAAGATTCTTCAAGAGGAAAGGAATGCCTTGTAGGGCTCCTTTATTCTGAAGTCTCAGGTACGTAGCTTTTCTTGCTGAACACAATATCACATCGCCAGCACACGAGAACTATCGCTACTTGCGTTATGTTTTCTATAATTTAACTTAGCGTCACATCGAGTATTAGTATTAGAACTTAAATACGCGCATGCACGAGCGCAAACCTACAAGAGACATGGTATCATTTGGCCATGCCAGGAATGTCACACGGGTTGTGGCACATTTTGCAAGTAAAATAGGTCGCATGTCTTAATTGGGCCTTGTCCACTCGTGCTTGATCCTTAACGGGCCAAACTACAAAAATATATACACATGTTTGTTGTGTCACTTTTCGTAAACTCATACCTAATCCACAAATCGTTGATCTATTCGCCCGCTCGACCTAACATTATAAACTTTTAGGTATGAAAACTTAACCTCTTTGAAGTGATACAAATTTTCTCAAAATTGCTAGCCTTGTGTTTTGTGCAGGTCATGGAGGGTGTGATATGAGAAATATGAAAGAGAAATGCAATATGGAGCCCTTTTTAGTAGAAAATTGGTGAAGTTGGTGTTTATTGTGGAAAGTCTATGAAGAACTTGTGGACCATTTTGTTTTCATGATCATGGTTGACATTTGCAAGACTAGTTTGTTTCAATTATGCTTGATATTTGCAAGGCCATTTTGGTCCAAAACATGTTTTAATATATTTAAGAATTAAGACTATTTGAATATTGTTCCCCATTTGTTCTAATCATGCTTGAAACTAGACTTGATCATTCATATGGTTGGAGTTGTCAACTTGGATCTTTAGATACCCGAAATTTGAAACTCGATCCACATTTTTACAAGTTTGTATTGCATAGACCTGATAATTTCTCGGATTGGACACATATGCAAGAACACGCACACACTTCACACACAAAAAACTTATAATTCACTACCCTTTTAAGTCCGGTTCGGGGTTAGACCTTTTTAACCCGAACCCCAAAATCCGACCTGAAACCTAAATTGCCAGCTCTATTTGCAGGTATCCAAACCAATCCACATTTATGCAAAAAACCGATCTGAACCCGACCCAAAATCTGAATTGTCATTTGTGACAAAGGGTCCTCCAAAAAAGTTCCAATTTCCCCAATCTCTCACTATCAACTAGGAAACAAGTGTCCTTTGAGACACACTTCCAAGCATTTTCCAATTTGCTCTAGTAGTCAACTTCAGTTGGCTTGACATTTCCACAAATAAACAAGCATTACATAGCTAGCTGTGACTTGATCACCACACAATGAATCTACTATAAATACACACACAACTTTCACTTGACTAGTAGCCTCTTCTCTTCCTTGTTCTCTGCTAAAAAAACACATCATGAATCTCATCAAAACAGCTGCAACTGTGTCCTCTTCACTGTCCTTGTTGGGTCATGTGATGCTTGGTCTGATCCAACTTTGTTCATCTTCTCAAGATCAGCCTGAGACTCATAGCTGTGTTCATGAGGCTGCTTCAAAAGATGGTGAAGCTAATATTATTGCAGCTCAAAATCATTTTAGGCAAATTCAACACATAAGTGTAGCTTGATTGTTTCTTGAGTTTTGGCTTGATCTTTTTAGTTTTTTTTTTTTCATTTATTTAGGGTATGGTTTGGTCAATTTTGAGGATGGGTGTTCTCTTTTGATATACCATGTTGTGGCTCATGTCATGTCATGTATGTAACATATATATTGCAAAATGGTCCCTGAACTATTAGTATTTGACTAATTTGACGTGTAAAACTGATTCGGAGTCTAAATTAATTTGGTCCGAGACAAAAAAATAAGCTGATATGCATGTAGACATTTTTTGTCTGACCCATTTAGCCCGGAGGGCGATTCTACCTCACGACCTATTTTACTTGCAAAATAAGTTGGGCCATCACCGGTCCTGCCCGTTAGAACCGAGGCGGGTTGACAAATGTTGCTCGGTAAGTATAATTGTGTTTTTCGATCCGTTGGCCCATTACAAAATGACTCAACCCATTGGTAAAACATTGGTTAAAACCGGCAGTGTACAAGTCTACAAGATTTCAATTCAAAATGCAAAATCAAGCAAATCTTTAGCTATTGGTAAAACATGTACAAAAGCTTATAGTATAATACATAGTTTCAATAGAGCTTTCTTTTCATTTTACACCAAAAACATGTACAAACAACACTTCCATATCCTTCAAAGCCTAAAGCTTCTCATGAAATACATATCTATACAGCTTCACTTGCACGTATTCGAAAACATAAATTACGATTCAGTGCACGAGGCTTTCACAGTTATGAAGTCTACAGTCAATCATATATGTACACAGCCTTACCAAAATGCTGATATCTAATGTGTTTCGCTGACTAAATACAGTTTCTGACCATCATCAATCATGTCCACGTCAAGAATTTTGCCCCCGTTTTCTGATAATATACAACCATCGCCGGAAAATTCAAGAATCTCACACGCTTGCTTGATTAGCTCTTCCATGGTAAGGGGAATCCATAACACGATTCCGTGTCTCCTATGGTCATTGTCCCATGGGTGGAAAGGGAACACCGTGCACTTCTTGGGGCGCAATTGAACTGAAAATAGGCAACGTGTGTGCAGAGGGTCAGTTAATAACTCTAGGGACGGATCTATACTTAGGGGTGTGCGGACAACTAGGACTATGCATCAATCTAAGACTGGACTGAATCAGGTCACCAAGAAGCAGGCCGAAGACTAGGCCAACATATGTCTAGTCCTAAACAGGACTGAACCGGTATGGACCGAATTTAATCGGTCAGGATCGATTGGCTATTTTTCCAGTTCTGACTGATTTTTACACAGCCCTACAGACAACTGCTCCCACGTAGCTATAGACATTTTCGAATTTTGGAGCTTACGTGTAAACATGCGTGTTTGCGAGGTTTCGCTTAACCCAACCTGAATTGATCGAGTCTATTTTATTCAACCCGATCCCACAAAAATGCATATCAGGTTTCGGGTACCCGCGTGTTCGAGTCTAACTTGCCATCTCTATGCTAAGCTATAGTTTTGGATCCATCTTGACCATCTCATGTAGTTTCATCTGGTGATTTCTGGTGTAGGTGATAATGCTGAAATTTAAGTTTTTGAATACCTGAGATGTCTTGTACTTGATGCTGGAGTTCTGCAAGCTGAGCAGATTTTGCATCTTCCAGTAACTTGATCAGATTCCGGTTTCCACCCCTCCGACTCTCGTCTACCGGGCTGTTTCCCCATCTGCAAATTTGGACAAGCAAAACAATAGAATGGGTGTCAGCAGGGACTGATCCAGAAATTCTACTAAGTGGGGACAAATTTAATGTTCATTACAAGTTAAATACAAATTTAATTATTAATTCATACAAAATTTATGGCAACATAAAATTGAAAGAAAAAATTTAGAAGTAAGCTAAAAATGTTGAAACAAGAAAACAAATATTTTCAGTTCACCTGTCTTTTGAGAAAACGCTAGCCCCAGAATCTAATAGCACCTTGGCCATCAAACATAGTCCTTCTGAAGCAGCTACGTGAAGTGGAGTTCGGTCATCGTAATTTTTGGAATCTGGATCGATGCCATTGGACAAAATTCTTTTCAGATAATCTGCATCCCCCTTCGAAACAATTGTACACAAAAAACTGCCAGCGTTTTCGATTCTCAAGGAGGCTCCGACTCTAACAAGTAAAGAAGCTGTTTGATCGTGTCCAGTCTTGATGGCTTCGAGTAATGGTGTGTTCCCAAAGTTATCTGTTCAAAATATTTGCAGGTGTTGTCGTGATGTTGCCAACAGTTGATAGTTTTTGTGACAATTAATATGAAATAATATCGAATAAGAATCATACCTCTGAAGTTGACATCGGCTCCTTGTTGAATAAGAAAAAGCACAACATTCTCATATCCTCTGGATGCTGCAAGATGCTAATAAAAAGAGTAAATCATATTCAGACGAGCATATCTATATCCAAAATATTGTATGCAACAAACTATTTTGCAGAACTGTCGGACAATAAAGGGCAGTTTCTCGTTTTAAATTTTTACAGTTAAAAAAGGGGGCCTAGCAAACAAGGTTCCCGACATTGTGGGGTCTAGGGAGGGTCATTTATATAAGCAACCTTCCCTCTACCTTTGCAGAGAGGCTAATTCTCTTGCTCAAACTTGTGTCATTGAGGTCACGAGGCAATGACCTTACCGTTGCGCCAATACTCATGTGGCCTTATAGTTGTTTAAATTTTGTTCGAAAAATAATATTGTTTTCCTTATATCTCTTTTTGAATAAGAAAAGATAACAACATGTTCCCCCAATTTGAGTGGAATGTATCTAAGCAAAACATATTGTACAATAAGAAACAGCCAGAAAAAACAATATGCATACAATTTTTCAAACAACAAAAACATATACTGTATACCAAACAGGTCCCTAGAAAGTGAATATCACCATATCTTAATTAAGATATAATTTTAGCAATGTGAGAGAAAATGTAATGTGCATGATGATAAAAATTGAGCATCATAACTTTGCAATGAAAAATATGAATTATAAGAAAAACCTCATACCAAAGGAGACCTTCCATCATAATCCGTCTTGTTGGGATCAGCTCCAACTCGGATTAAGCCTTTCAGCTGAAAAAGATCTCCATGATAAGCTGCATTGTTCACCTTAAGAGCTAGTTCAGATTCTTGCTTTCCGATATGCATTGTGATCTCCGACTCCAGCTGCTTTACTCGAAGATTGAATTTCTTTTCCTATCATGTCATATAATCGTATTATTCTAATGGACAGAATTATTCAATCCATGTCAAGTATATATCTAGACCTGACAAATTCGGTCCATGAACTAATTTTATGCCAAAATGGTGCCCAACATTAACATCCGATTAGTTTCATTAATATTGCATTGAAAATAATAATAAACCAAATTAATTACACAGCCAAAGCTGATGTGACATTTAATTATCCAAACAATGAGATGCCCCGTCAACGTTGATTATGTAATCAATTAAGTTTCTATTTCTTTTTCAAAGACGTGTAGCCAAAACTAACCGAAAAGTTAACTGCACTAATAAATCAAAGACCATTTTGGTCGTTTTTTATAGTTGGGGAACCATTTTGACATAAAATTAGTTCACAAACCAACTTAATCTATTAGTTCAATGATCATTTTGGTAGTTTTTTCCTCTGGAATCTTGATGCAAGGATTGTTGTCATATTGCCGTTATGCGCAATATAGTGACAACATAGGACAGAAAGTAAAGGAGAAAATAGCACATATTTCAAGAGTAATAATACCTCTACGAGATTGTTAAAGATCTTCCGACAATCATGAAAATATGTCTCTAGGATACTTGTAAATGACTGTTTATCAATCCGCAGAAGCCTACAGAGTTCACAAACACGAATTGTAGACGGCTGAGGTATGTTGCAAAGAATTGAAACTTCTCCAAATGAGCTATTACATTGTAGAAGCGATATGCTTGCTTCTGAGCCATCTTCTATGAAAATCTCCTCCTGTACAAACATAGTTCTAGCTAAGACTGTATATTGAAAACATCTATTCTACATCCAATAGAGCACAGATTTGGATTAGAAAAAACACAAGCCAGTGCTCTCAGCCAAAAAAAAGCAATTCAAACCCACATTCATATGTTCAAACTAGACAAACAATACATTAATGTTCACAAACAAGTGATAAAAACCCAAGTTTTTGTCGACGTGTCAGAATTATTTTATTATTTTTCAAAAAATGTAATTACCAATTCACATGTTGGACACATGTAGGAAGCACATCGGGTACGTGCCATGTCCGATTCACGTATCGGACTCCGGCACTCTGCCAGAGGAGAAGGTCGATATCATGACCCAGAGATCAGCAATTAACAGGCAAGAAATTATAGCAATGATATTCAATAAACTCAGCATACGACAAAAGAGGCTATAATAATCATACCAACGCACCAAGACAGACGAAGTAAAGTTGATCTGCCATATATCCTTGTTCTATTATCACTTCTCCCGGGAGAAAGAATTCCTCGTGGAGTTTACTAACCTGCGAAAATAACAAGAAAGAACATTGACATCTATTCATGTGAAGCCGGTGATATCTATATACCAAGGTACAATATGCCAACATTTTCTGTGGTGCTATGCGCCCTTTTTTTGCATAGGTTGTGCCATGCACCACATATGTTGCATTCCAATAACTTGTATCCGTGCCTCATTTAAGGAATAGGATAAATACTATGAATTCATTGTGATGTAAGTTGATTAGGGCTAGAAATTGACGTGTTTGAATGGGCCAAAATTTGATCGGTACATTTGAAAAAGGCATGATGTTGTCAATACTCCTCGCTTTGCCGTGACCAACGTCTTCCGGGGCCATTCTGGAGTCGTTAGAGGCCTTTTTGGAGGGGCTTTAGGCTATATTTGGGTAGTTTTGAAATTTTGTAATAGTTTATTATTATTTCCTATTATGATTAGGGTTTGGGTAGACTATATGTCATTGCCTCTTTGTTTTAGTCCATTCAAATTTTAATTTTTTATTAATAAGAAAAGAGAGAAACCTAGTTTCTTCTAATGCATCTTGCATTGCCTCAACCTCAAGAGTCATGAATTATGTATTGTAATGTCAAATCCATGCGCATAAAGACAATATGTGCACTTAGATTGGATATTTCCTCATGTGGCACAACAAACTCTGATGCTTATAGTTATAGGCTATAGCTATTAGTTGTTAAAAATATCAACAAACTTCAAAGGCCCACAAACTCCATGAATCGACTACATTTGCAAAAAGCAATTATTTGGAACTTCAGAGTTGAACTAATACTGAATGGCGACAAACAGAATTTACCAACTGATTGATGAATTCAGATGAACATCCCGTAAAAAGAGGAACCTTCTCCACGAATGGCAAATATAAATATTTTGAAATCTGCAAACAAGAATCAACTTATAGTGAGAAACCTAAATTTGCTTAAGACTGTACACAATGGATCTGTTAGCCAGCGAAAAGCACAACAGCCAGAAAATGGGATGTATTTCAAATGATAAATACTAAAATGAAATGGAGTTTATAGTGAATACTTCTAAAGGATTGGAATTTCAATCCCATGACCTGACCAACCTTTTTTTAGACTATTATATTTAGGGTAACTTTTGGATAAATGACTTGTACTTGACCTCAAAATCAGGGTAATTATGTGATCGAAAACAAAGTTTAGGTTCGTTATGTGATTTTGATGTAAAGTGCAAGGCATTTATCTGAAATTCCCCCTAATAGTTAGATATAAAAAAGTGCCATTTTCTAATCGGAAATTCTCATAATTGCACAGACAAAGAGTTAAGAAAAAATATTGAGATTTAGGAACATGCAGAGGGCCATTTTTTCTTAGTTACCTTTGCACGAATAGAGATTGGGATATCCTGAAGAACAACAGCCTCGGTGTAGGTACTTTCATACTGTAAACGCAAGTGGCCTTTGATCTGATTGCGGAGTTCCCTCCCAATCTTATTTCTGTTCATATATTTGATGGCATCGGTCATTTTATCCCTGAACTTCTCTGTCTTTGATCCTTTTACAATAAGTGCGGTCATATTACCAGTCAGATAAGCACTGAGAAGCATGTCAAAAGAAACGTAGATCATAATGAATATCATTTCCCTCAAATTGACAGCGTGTATGTCTCCATAACCTGCAGTACAAACACACACCAGGCAGTACTAATCATTGAGAAAAAAGGGTAAATCATTTATGCACCTACTCGACTGTCATTTCTGTACTGGTTCTTAAAAAAAATTAAACCCTCGACCGAACAAAATTAAATTTTTACAGCCCTATTTCGATTCTTGTGCCCAAAGCTTTAAGTTTTATCATATTTAGTGGCCGGAATTGAGTTGTGTGCAACACTTGCAAAGTTCAGTTCAGTTTTGCCCTATTAACCCAACCTATTCACTTCATGACATGATGGACAAAAAGTAAAATCATGAAATTGTAGCTTCTGGTCTACTGCGTGATAAACTTACCAACGGAAGTCATGGTGACAAAGGCGAAATATAAAGATGTTGTATACCGCTTCCCGAGATCAATCTCTCTGAAGTGTGAATAGCTAAATTCACCCAACTTCAAGCTTCCGATCCACGTATAGCCCTCTTGAGTTTCGGGCAGGGTCGTAGCCAAGTAGTAGAAGATACATGCTGCCGTGTGTGTGGAATAGAGCTCAATAAGAATAAGTTTAAGAATCCTTGTAAACATATAATTGATCCGTATATCCTTCTCCAACTTGTGAAAAAAGTCAATAAGTATGCGGAATCGACTTAGCCTTATCCATAAAAGATACCGCACTTCTTCCTTTCTTCCAGAAGCCTGTATAAAATGGATTTTTCAACACTATTAATGAATATAGTAAAACAATGATATATGATACACACTTGCTCTTCTAAAATCAAGAAAGTGTATCTCAATGCATGATGATTCCACTATTTTGAAGTCTATTAGAATATAAATTTAACAAGGAGGGACATGCAAACAAAACCAAGCCCATATGCACACTCAAAGATACATGTCTATGTGATGCATTTTCTCAAAAACGAAGAAACAAAGAAAGAGAGAAAACAACAAATTGTGGTGTAATTTAATTAAAATTCCAAGATAATAGTTACACAAATATTTTTAAGCTCATTTCAAAGACATGCAAACAAAATCAAGCCCACTTGCCCACACAACCGTATATGAGATATTTAGGCAATCAAACCACTAGTAGTTAACATTAAAAATAAACCTATAACTATCATCCAAATCTATCGCAAACCACCTCATCTCTCATTTGAGACAATGCTGACACACCACGCCACGCCAACACATTTATTGAACTTTTTGTGTTCGATATTTGAACACGATCATTAAACATGTCGTGTCTGTGCTAGTCCAGCTCTAACACAACCATACATACAATACTTAACCTATGAACTGCTCTAATTGCATTAAGATTAATCAAACAGATACAACAATGGCAGTGATTAACAACACTACCTTGTATATAATGTCCCAAGGCAAGCAACCAAGAAGATCAATCACAAATGTGGATTTCAAGTACCTACAAAACAAATAACAAATAACAAAAACAATCAATTGCAGAATCAACCAAATCAGCGATCAAATCAATCATCTGAAACAAAACAAAAATAAACCTAACAGCAACAGGAGTGTGGTTGTAGACCATTCGGTAGGTCTCGCTGTCTCGGAAGGCGACGAAGAATTGAAGAACAATGTCGACGAGAAAAGCGACCTGTCCAGTAATGTCGAGAACCAGGAGATTCTCTGGCAATCCTCTGAAGAAACCGAACTCCATGGGAGTGAAGAACGACGAATACGCCGCCCAGAGCACTATGAACTTTTTCCAAGCTAGATACCACCTGCATTTCCATTTTCATCAACAATTTCAAATCCCGCGGAATCAAAATACGAGAAACAGCGAGTTTGCGGGTCCGCTCAGACACCTCGTGATTTAGGCCGGAAAAAAAATTCGAGAAATTATTTCCCGGAATTTGAAGTTTTGTGATTATGAGATGTATATGACAATCCGGGCCGCGGGTCTAAATGGGTCGGACCAAATAGTGCACGTGTTTGTATCTGATGAAAAAAATCACAAATCATGAACACTTGAATATATTACCCGGCCCGTTTTTGGACTCACAACATGCATATAAAGACCCGTGTTTCTCATCTTCTTACTTTTTAGTGGGGGCGTCACCCTATCAATTACTCCATCCGTCCTAAAATGAGTGTCATGTTTGTCTAAATTTTTTGTCCCAAAATGAGTGTCTTGTTTCTATTTTTAGGTTGTTATATTATTGTTTTTCTCATATTACTCTTATCACTTATGCACATGGACAAATGAGCACATGGGGTGTAGGTGGGAAAGTGAGGGTAATATTGGAAACACACTAAATTATATGACAATTCTTAATTTTTGCAAAAAATGAAAACAAGACACTCATTTTGGGACGGATGGAGTATTAGTTTTCCCTTTAATCTCATGAAACTCACTCCATACTGTCGGCAATGAGGCTTGAACATGATATTTCAAAGGAAATCCAAACCGCATCAACCGCTTGACCCAACATACTTTGGTACACTTGAATATGTTACCCTGCCCGTTTTAGAATCGCAAACCAAATCCCTAGGTCTAGTGAGAGACGGGAGTAAAGCTTGTAGTCTGGGTCGTACTTTCACGGGTCGGGTTGGAAATGCATATTTTGAACTAGATTCGAAAGGAGAGCGGTTTGAAGTGGGTTTTCGAATTTTAAGTATGAAATGTTTGGATTTGTGCGGAGTTTGTCCATTTCAACTTCCGCGTCAATAAGATTTATATTAGAAAATCAAACTATAAATATTACAAATTCATATTGTCAATTATAACGCAAAGTGTATATTCACTCGTGTTAAAGTGCACATCATACCAACGACTTGTTATAAATAAATGTTTAGTGATTAAATTGTAAATGTATCATTTCAGTAAAAATAAATTTTTGTAAAATTTTTGTGTAAATAAGTTAGTAATAACAATACGTTGCAATAGTACGTGCAAGAACGTGTAGGATGTAAGCAAAAATTGTTCAAATTTAAGAAAATGACGAGAGAAAATAACTAATATAATTATGGAATCAATAAAAAGTAATTATGTAATACCTGTTGTCGGGATTGATGAAGAAGTTTTTGATACGATTAAGAAAACCTTTTGGAATCAACCTTTTATCGATATCGTCATAAAGTATGAACTCGTTCTCTATCAAGTTGAATCTGCTTCCTCTTGTTGAATTTATCCCATCTTTTAAATCTGTCACCTCGTACTCTTCTTCGAAAATTTCATTATCACAATCACAATCAGGACGATGACTACGTTCTTTTACTTCCTCTATTTCCCCTCGTCCCGATGTTTCTACCATCCCTTTATTAATAACTATTTTACTTCTCGATTTTGTTTCTCATTGCGTCGCAATGACAACGATATCAATTTTGAAGGTAAACAATATTAGAAATAATTTGCTTTGTTTTTTTTTAATCTTCAAAAGAAAAAGAGCAAAATCTTGAGATAAAAAGAAGGAATAATAGAAATTGAGAAGAAAAATAGAAAGTTAATTGTATTACCAGGAAAAAAAATAGTTTCTGAAAGTGTAAACAATGAGAATTTACACAAGAAAAGAAGAAGAAGATTGCACTAGTAATTTTCTTTTCCCAAAAAGAAAACAACACAATGATCGGAAAGAAAAAAATGCAATCTAAATTTGCCTAATTATCATGCGAAAACAAGGTTTCACGTAGGAACAAAATCAAGAGATGTAAAATGATTGGCGTTGATGTTCGTTTGACGTAACGTGTGATTGAGAGAGTGTGACAAATAAATAATTATTTTCAATTATTCCCGACAATCGTAGTAAATTAATCCACATTTGCAAAAATAAAGTATAAAACATATTTGCTAATATCCATCTACTTTTACAAGTGTTACTTCTAGCCGTGCTTTACGGCTTCTCAGATAATTTATATTAAAGTTATCGAGTTACTTAATAATGATGTCTCTCAAAGAATCTATTTTGTTACATTTTTTTTACTGTTTTTATCTAATTCTTGATGATGCTGAAAATTCGAACAAACGTAACAAGTCATATACTATATGTTTAATGAGTTAACACATACACAACACGTTTAATGACCTTGTCACTCATATTTTACACATTCAACACACTACACAACCCTAATGTGTTTCATGCCAAATTGTGAGCTCGGGGCGATAAACAGCAACAAAATTATACATGACGATGTGGTCACAAGCTTAAAAGGGTCGGTTAAACAAAATACAAGTTTTTTTTATCATCAAAATACACGTATTTTTATCGAAATACTTATTGGCAGTCTTAATATACCTCGTCATTTAGTAGAACAAGATAGAGCTATTAAAAAAAATTCGAAAAAGATCATGCGAATCGAATTGCCAAGTACCAAAAATAAAACAGGGAAGTGTGGTAGATAAAGAGCTCACATTTCCACAAGAGTCTACCTGTAAGAAAGTACATTTTTCTATTTAATTAGATATACAATCAACCAACATTCATCGAGTTTGGAAAACAATCCAGGAAACACTTCAACCCTCGTACTTTCATCGAGAGATCAATGAATTGGATTCTGACACCCGGAGACAAAATGGTCGGGGTGGGGGGGGGCAAGAATTCCCGGAACATTTTGGTATTTGAAGTTCCTATCAGCTCCCGACGACACATCTGCAAAATTCTTACATGTGTTGAGCTCTCCAATCAACCGTGAAATTCTCGTCATCGTCATCATCATCCTCATCATCACTAGATAATTGTCGAGTTTTAGGCTCGGTGACAACATCCTCGGAGACTTTGCTGCGTTTCGAAGACCTAGCAGCCGCCAGCTCCATTTTCTTTCTCTTTAGCATTTCCACCCTTCCCCAGTACGACCTGCAAAAGGAAAGTGTAAAAATTATCTCCAGTAAATATGCACACACGTGAATGTGTGTTTGTGTGTGTATTTTGACAATTAACTCCCCGAACTTTCAATTTTCCATTACATCAGTTAGATTTAGCTGATTTTTTCTTCTCTTATCATGCGTATCACAATCAGTTTCACATTCCGGTATGAAATATTGAAAGTAGATAGAGTTGATTGTCGTGAAGAAAAGCACAAGGAGCTATCTGCAAATGAGGCTAAGTACAAGGTATTTATCTACAGATTGTCATATAATTAACAATGTGATGTAGGTGTTGTTCGGGTGTTCAAGGTGTTGAACTTACTTTTGCTCCAATGTTTCGGCTTCTTCTATCATTTCAGCCGCGTCAATCTGTAGACCACGAATTGCAACAATGGATTAAATCAGCAATTAAATGAATGTGCAAGTGCAAGTAGAGTTTCAGAAGTAACCCTCACCTCCTCCTCTTCAAATCGGTCATCTACTTCCTTCAAATCCTCCTGGATCAACTTTTCGAATTCCTTGTACTCGTCTCTACAAATATATTACGTCAAGATTTTAGTACTATACTACTATCCACATCAAAGGATGTATATATAAATTTAAACCGAAAAGAAGCAAATATATGCTGTCAAACTTATGAAAGAGCCAAAATAGTCCAATCATCAGATTTCGGGTGTCAGCAGATCGGTCCAAATTGCCAACTCTAATTAAATATAATGAAATTGTTCATCAGAGAAAGCAAAAATCATTCTGAAGTTCTGGGGTATGGAAAATGGAAGTGTAAGCCTGTCTTCGCAAAATTCTGCAATTTCGATAGCATTAATGTAGAAATTTGGAAGACCAAAAAAGACATTACTATTTTAGAATATGAACTTACTTGACATCTGGCTTTACGAGTTTTATGCCTCGAGCACGCAAATCAGCTTCCTTGCTGTCAAAGAAGCCTTCGGGCAGAGCTCCCTTTACTTGCTTGGTTTTTGAATCAGCAACTTCTGCTGGTGGCTCTGTAAGCTCCCTAGAGGGCTGAACTTTTTTTGCAGGTTCATCTATGTCATTCTCTGAGTTTAACGATTCCAATGCCTGAGTTCCAGCTGAACTCCCTGTCATTTTGTAAAAATCAGAATCCAATATCTTGACAGGATCAAATAATAGCGGCAAGTATATGGGTCATGGAATCTAAGCATCAGTGGTGAGCCTAGTCCAAAATTAGTGTCCACTTTCTCTATATAAAAGAAGTCCCAAAATGAATGTCCACTTTCCTTTTTGCTTAGTCAGTTGTGAGTATATAAATATAAGAGAATGTATCTTGATTCGTGAGATATCGTTAAAAATGGAAACCCACGAAGCAAAAGCAACGTTGAAATATAATCGTTTATCAAATGTGTGCTTACAAAGATTCAAACAGGTGTTTTATCCAACAAACTTCAAGATATAACAGATTTAAAATAAAAGAGCCACAAAAATTCTTACCAGTTTCTTGCCCCTGCTTCCTGTTGTCATCAAAAAAATCTGAAGGAAGCCCAGTTGATTGCACAGGTTTGGACTTTTCTTTCAAGGGCTCAGGTTTTTTGTTATGCAAATCAAGAGAATGTTCAGGTTTAGGTTTAGGTTTAGCAAACTCTTTGCTGGGCTCAGCTTTTGCATTGCTAACCCGAGCTAGTCCAGCTGCATTAGCTTTGAGATTACTTATTGCCTGTCCAGACAAGGGCGTTTAATAAGTAAAATAATCGACTAGAGCAAGAAGATAAACAATAAAGTATCGCAGGTTAAGCATATATTATGGCTATTATATGATAAACTATAAAATCTTATACAAATGAAACTACAAGTAACAAACAAGTAAGCGTCCATTCCACCAGAAAAGCCAACCAAGAGGTAGATAATCAAATCATAGTCAACAATGTGTGCAGACACCAACTAAAGAGCAGAGCAAATCATACACAGAGATCGCACAGACCAATTCAAGCTAAGCATCCAAATCAAATCTGATTATGAAGTAGAGAATTTAAGCATTTTCAACATTGTATCATGCATGTTATACAATTCAGTGACTGCAACCATGTCTTTAAATGCCAGTTTTATGTAATCATGTAGGATACGATTGTGTGATTCATCACCTCATGATGTTTACGAGAAGCTTGGTGTGCATCCCATTGGGAGTCAGATTTCAAAACAACATCACAAACCCTACAAACAGGTTGATCAAATTCATTGTACCTGCATAAATTTTAGAAAGAGAGATCAGCAAGAAACATCTTCGTGTGCGCATATTTACATACTATACAAGCTAAGTTATGCAAGCTTCGAATATTAAAAAGTACAGGCATCTCATGATTCATATCGATGTGTACAAGGTACAAAGTAACTAGTTTTATATAAAAATTCAGTGAATTTCAAAAGTTAATTATTCAACACTTCAACACAAACACTAAACAACCAAATATTTACCAATTTAAGCAAATAAAAAAACAAAACATGATTTAAACACTCTACCACTGATCAAATTGCATCACTGAAGCTATAAAATCATTTGCAGAATCCTGAACAATCAGCAACTAAATCTCCAGCAAAAACTCAAAAACCCAGAAATGCAATCGCCACATACCGAACCAGAGGAGACTCAATGCGCTTGTCTTTCTTCTGTGCGTTCACTTTAGCACGAAACAGTGCCTTTTTTCTCGCCTGCGCGTCCATTGGAAAACAAAAAATCTCCGACTACAAAATTGGGGGGAAATCTACGCCTGAAGCAAGAACACAATAAATCAAATTACACAAACAATTATATTAAGAAATTAGTGGCGATTCTAGTAAAGCTACCGATTTACCTTCAATTCCAGGATGAGATTGAGAATTTGCCTCTTGTACGGAGTCTAGGGTTTCGATTCTCTGTGCTTCTTGCCGTTCTCGAGCTGCCGTGAAAGCACCGAAACGGTGATATTTACCGTTAAAACGCGCGAATATCAGCAATTTGAGGGGTTGGAAACGATCAGTCGTTTATGGGATTACTCTATATTATGTTACTGGGCCGTATAGATGAATTGGACTCTAAATAAACAAGCCCAATAAGCCCTGTATGAGTTTATGTTAATTGACCAAAATACCCTCTTCTACAGCTCAATAATGCTACTGTAGTTATATCCCATTCCTACATTTTATAAGGCCATTATGGGTAAATAATCATCTCACTCTAGATGTGGCCATTTGTGCTTCAGTCTTCAGGATCGCGTTAGTTTCGTGCTGAAAGTTTATAATTATGTTAAATAAGTTAATTTATATCTGATAATTAGAATCCAAAACACTCAACTCAAAATTTGCAAGTTATGAGACGGATAGGTTAATTTATACCTGGTAATTTGAATTCAAGTAGTACATTGAGAAATTGTGAGACGGGTAGGTTAAACTCGTGCATCTTGCATGTTCAACTTGAACCCGACTTGCCTTAAACCCACAACCCGAACGAACTACATCTGTTTGGAATGGTTTTGTTCTAGACCTTCTCAATATAACTTGAAATCCAAATGCCACCAATGGATAAATTCCAACACAATTCCTCTAATTGAGTTCGGTGTTAATTGTAAAATGTGCGAATCTTTTCGACTTGACTTGTAATTTTTGTAAATACGTCTAATTTGAAATCGACACGAGACTTGATTAGGTTCATAAACCCACATATTTTTGGGTCGGTCTCGAGTATTTACTATGGTTCATATTTAAACAACATGTTATACTTAATTATAGTCAAACAATTCAGCCGACTTGAAACTGCAGACACCAGAAATTCGATTCGATTTTAGGCCGATCAGATCGGATCCACACATTTTAAGTACAAAAAGTGAAACCTTATTCCGTTTCGGGCTAGACCCGGATCAGACCTATCAACCCGAAATCTATTTAACCCGAACCTAAAGCCGCTATATTTTGGGTCCCAAGTCATTGCCCAAATTGTCACTCTCTTCTCAGATTTCTTGCGTCCCAATTAATCAAAGTCTCTCTCTTTGATTTTCACATTTCTTTGGTTCAGTGAAAGACAGTGTAGCAAACACTGTATCTGAAGTTGTTCACTACAACTTTCTAGGGTTTCTGGTTCTCGCTAAATCTCCGAGAATCGCAGAGCTGGAAAGAGAGACAACTGTGGTCCAATTGGTCAAATCCGTACGTGACTATGGTCTAGGGTTTGTGATTTTTGCTGAATCAGTGAGAATCGCGCAAAGAAATGGCCAGGAAGCTCCTTCTTCTCGTCCTTCTTGTCTTCAATTTTCAGCTCCATCTCCATTTTTCAGGTGAGTTGTTCGGTTATGATAATCTCAACGCTCTTAATTTGTTTGCTTTGTTTCAATAATCGCTTCTCTGGACATTGCACTGAAATTTGTGTGTTATTGTTGCTGTTGAAAACTTGTAATGTTCATGTATAGTGACAAATTTGGTGGTGGGTCACGATCTGGTTCATTTCAGAGAGTGAATGTGGATGTGGTTATTGTGGAATCTGACAGATTATGCAGTTCTTTAGGGTTTTCTTGAAGATGCTAAATATGTGATTTTATTGATTATTTAAGGGTTAATTGTTTCCAGGTTCCCTTGTACTCCGACTTTAGTCGAACCACGACTGTATTTTTTTTATTATTTAACCCAAATTACCTGCTGCATCCGGTAGCACTTTGCCACGTCATCCCAAGTGTCACGTCATCATGCCACGTCACCTGAGAAGCCACGTCATCACGCCACATCATTAAAACGGCCACGTCATATGCCCACATGCCGAAATCTGCTACTTTTCGCTGGAATTTGAGATTTTGTTGCTGAAATTTAAAATTTTGTTCTTCAATTGTTATTGATTCTTGGTGTTTCACAATTAAAATCAAACCCGAACTATGGTACCCAAGCGTCCTTGTCGTCGCCGCTGATCGGAACCGACTCGATGAAGGAGAGCGAGTACATCAACACGATCTCGGCGTCGGAGTAATACCTTTCTCCGCTCATGTACTCCTCCACTCCATGGCCGACACCTGGCCGGAATCTAGGTCCACTTCCCGACGCCATTGGTCTCGACGGAGAATCTCCAACTCTCGCAATACAGAAAATCGCGGTGGCTCCAGTGGTCGGAGGCGGTGGTTTGGAGAATCGAATATTTCGAAGACACGGTAGCGGAGAAGAGGCCGAGAGCGAGGATTGCGGGGAGGAGGAGGAGCCTGGTGGACCCCATGGTTCGAGAGAAAAAAAACCCAGAAAGTCTCTTTGGCTTTCTGGTTTTTTTCTCTGTGTGGTGTGAACGATTTTGGGTGCGGATTTGTGGAGAAGAGGAGCGTGAAGGGCTGGTCTTATGGGTTTTGAAGGGCCTGAGACGACGCCGTTTTCGAGGTCCTGTAATGGCGCCGAGAAAGGAGGGTGTTGGTGTTGAAGACAGACCGTACAAGAGGTGGAGGAAGCTTGGACCACACGTTGATTCAAAAGCCAAAACATGAATTTACTAATTTTATTTTAATTTTGATTTAATCTAATATATACACTGTGTTTTGTTTTAACCAACGTTGTATAGATCAAGTCAACGCATGAGACACCCAGCTAATTGATTAAACTTGAATTCTGATTGGTAACTGGGATTTAATTACACTAATTTGGCACAGAAATATGAATCATGGATGACGACAAAGAAGCCTTTTAATTAATCAATTATATACTACATTAATATATAGTACATAGCTGGATAAGCATTGTATAAAATCAAAACGACCAATTAAAATGTCATGTGTTGAGCCTAATATCTCGGAATTAAGACTAATTTTGTATTATCTCTCACATGTTGCTCTTGGGCATGCATGCATGCAATTTCATCGAAATCTGTTTAGGAGGTTTATTTAGTGTCTTATCATTAGGCATTGCACGTTGAAATATATATATTTAACATCGTATTGTTAACGAATTGTATAGATTTAATTATTCTAGAATTGTTAAAGTAAGAAGATATGAAGAGAAAAAAGTTACTTCTTTCTCAAGTTAATGTTCTTTTTATTATTTATAAGGAAGATGAAAATAAAGTTTAGAGCAATGCAGATTTGAAAGGATAGGTATTTACAAAATAAAGCAGTGTAAATATTTTAATAACCGAAAGTGCAAAGAAATAAGAGACATGGGATGGGAAAAGTTGGCAATGGCTGGGTGTGACATTGAAGTTGATCATAAACAAGGGTTTATTTGAATTTTGGTTATTAAAATGGAAGTCCCATTCCGATGACAATGGGAGTGACCCAAGTGAGGCTCGCAAGTTGCCAAGTTGAGTCAACGGCAGAGAACTTCATTGCTTGGTACACATTTATATGCCGATAAGAGCGACACGGTACGAGAGAGAAATAATTCGTAAAATTGTGCACAACAAATCAATTTTTTATGAATATTTACCAATTGATGTCACATAAAAGAAGAAGAAGAAGATTTACAAATTCATTTAAACTTTAATATATTATCGTTTGCTTACCGGATGATGCACAACTTTCATTCGTTTTATATTAATCAAACTCCATCAAACTTTTAGTCCAAGTGAATCAATGATCGAAATTAGCTAGCCCGATACATTTCAGAATTATACTATAAAAGAGAATGCGCGATAAGTGAAACCTAGCTACATGTTGAAATTTAGTACTTCAATGTAAAAGTAAGATCCTCACAAATGAATCAATGTGCAATAATGTAACGTGTATTACGTAAAAAGTGATTAAACCTTTCATCAAAAGAGATATTTAGAGTGAAACTAGTCAATTGAGTTTAGTTGAGATGACATGACTCTTCCAATGTGATTGTCGGATAATGAATTAGAGCTTGAACGTGACTGGAAAAATTCGTATACATTGAATATGCTCATATGAAGAAAATACAAAGAATCATGAATCGAATTAGGGCCAAAAGTGCCAGATCACGGGTGTGGAGGTAGATAGCCAGATGCCTGGGGAATAGCCTCCCACCACGAGCGCGCAAGTTCAAGTAATTGTGAATGATCAATCATAGTCTATATTCTCCTCTCATGACTTGCAAATTTTTCTAAAGCAAGTTTGGGCGAAAATATTTTTCCCACCAAACTTTAAAGCTACATTTTTTTAAACAATTTGAACTCGAGATTTCAAATTTGAGCTGAAACAACTTATTACAAGTTGATCACGCACTCGATGATATGAAATGCTTTTATATTCATCCCAATCACTATTGGTCTGCGCGGTAAATATTTATATATATGTGGCAGAAACAGAGGACCCTATCAGCTGTGGTGGACCAAAATGGTGAGCTAAACAAGATACTCTGCAGCAAACAGAGACCATACTTGTACATTTATGTGCATTCATTTATGTCATGTATTCTAAAATCAACCACATCCGTAGACTTAAAGTACTGAATTCACATCAATACCCAATTCGATTTGGTTTGTTGAAGCATTATTCAAGTCATATAATAATAAAATAAAAGAACAATCACCATTTCAGCATCTTCTTGTTGCCAACTCCTAAGCCATTGAAGCTCGCATTGAGTGTTGACCCTATCCCTACAGCCAGACTCAACTTGACAACTTGTTCATTCTATAAATCACAAAAAAACAGTGAGTGATGGTCAAGTTTCTTTATAGAAATAAAAATCATTGGTCCAACATATTTCCCTTTTTGGAAAAGACCAAAAGTAACTACCGCACACCCTCCTCCAAGATATTGTAAACAATAGTAAATAGGTAGTGGTGGTGGTAGCGTTAGATGTGACAACAAATGAGATTTCAGGTCGAATCTAATTCAAATCGATTTTCTATTAATTAAACTCGTCTCAAAAGTGTAGACGGTTGATCCAATGTGCATATTAAGTATTGTTTTTTATGTGAAATACATTGACATTCTCTTCAACAAATATATCATCGCATTCGACTCTAAATTGTGGTGTGTACACACATCACACGTGGGTGGAAAAGAAAGAAAAAGATCAAAAAGTTTTTCTTTTTTCTCCTCTTGATATTTATATATACACAATAAGTTAAGATATGATAATATGAGATTTGAAACTCTTATCTCTATATCGACAATGGTACGTACCACCAATTACCAGACTGCCTTTTTTGCAACTTGCATGTCGGCTAGAGAGTTAAGCATTGCAATTGCAAAGGCAACAAATTTAAAGAAACTCCATTTTTGTAGTGTCTGTCACTATCACTTTGAGTTTACACCTCACAACATATATATATATATATATACTATGTATATGCATTTCTAGAGTTTTTGTTTTTAATTACTGTTGATGAGAAGACCAACAAGTTACACGTCCAGCTATATTGGCCTTGTTATAAATGTATATTAAACTAGTCTCACAATTTAGATAGCACGTGTTCAAATCTACATAATTCGAACAACTTTTGAATCGAATCTAATTTATCATGCAAAATTAAGAATGTGATCATATAAATCAGTTCAATTTACAGTAGAATTTAATATTTTTTATACTATCTAAACTTTTTTAGATCGGATGCAGATCAATTTTTATTAAACTAAATCCGTATATAATATTGGCCGGTACCGTATAAAATGTCTGCAAACACAGTACTGTGGTTGATAGATTACAAGTATTGCTGGAGAGCACTACTAGTGGTACATGGATGGAGGTGCATTGCAAGAGTGACAACTTAATTGGTGTCTTGCTATTTTGTTGTTAAAAATATTTTGTTTTTTCCTTTCGGAACTTTGTTTGTTTGCTTGCTCTTGCTTGTGGTTAGGGACGATGAATTTAAAATATTGGAAATTGCATATGAAAGTTAAGGATTCGAAACTCAATGTATATATCCTTTTATGAAAAATGTTAAAAGTCGAAAATCGGGAATGAACTCTTATATATCTTTTCAGTTCACGTCCACCTATAAAAAAAACGAGAACGAAAACAAGATCTTATCTCTATGTTGCAACTTGCACAAGAGACGGACACCAAAATTCAACCACTCCTTCCATTTTCCAAATCCTTCTCAGAATTGGAGTATTGAAGCAAAATACTTCTAGGATCCCAAAAGTTCCATATAAAAAAGTGTGACCCAACGCTTAAAATTTGTAACTTAAGTTCCAAGAAACCCAAAACCAAAGTAACAGCAACAACAATGGACCCGATCTCCGTATTGCCGGAACCGATCATCTATCACATACTCAATTTTCTGTCAACAAGAAAAGTTGCTCGAACTGCAATTCATGCAATTCCATCACTTCAGATTTCCCCGATCGAAGGTGAAATTGGGAATTTTATCAAGCACGAGCCGATTTTCATGAAAAGCATAGATGATTTTATACAAAAATTGCTTCGCGAGAAGCTTAGCATTTACAAATTCAGTCTACTAGCCAATTCCTATTGTCCTGACCGGTGGGACTCGCATATGTACCGGTGGATGCATCAATTGGTCAATGAAGCCAGCGTCAAGGAGCTTGATCTAAATATATCATTGAGATCATACATGTTGCCTCAATTTGTCTTTTAATTTGTTCAAAAACAATTACTTGTTTGAGACTACTCCAATGTGATCTCAAGAACTCTAACAATGCGAAGCTTCCCAATCTACTTGAGCTAAACATTCGAGCGGACAATTTGAGCCAAGAGATGATCGAGGATTTGCTTTCCGGATGTCCCTCTATGGAGATTCTCGAACTTGTGCGTTGTAATGGGTTATTTGAAATTTGTGTTTCAGAACTCGCTAGGCTAAAAAAGGTTGTGTTGAGATGCGTTGATCTTAGGAAAGTAAAAGTTGTAGCACCCAAACTTCAAGTTTTCGAGTTTGAAAATCCTCTAACTCGTGCCATACCATGTGAGATTAGTTTGTCAGCTTGTGAGTTGACGCTTAAAAAATTATGGTTGTCTAACATCAATACAACTAAAGATGTGCTCAAGAACCAAGTTTCTAAGTTTATTGGAATAGAGAAGCTGAAATTGTCTTACCTAACCGTGGAAAGTATAGAGATTTCATGTCATCGTAAACTTCGTAAGTTTGTTCTCAACGGTTGCAAGAAGCTGCACACGGTTGAAGTTGATGCTCCGAATTTACAATGTGTTCGATACGAGTATAATAAGCTTCCTTGCTACACGATAAATTGTCCACAAGTATTGGAACTCGATCTTGAATTTAATTGTATAGACTTCAAGACAAGTTCTTCGTATTGAACTCCTTTAAAGAGTGTTTTACCAAGTTTGGTCACTTGAAGAATATAAAACTGCTCATTAGCAATAACACGTGCATGGTAATTAACTTCATATTATATAGTGTAACATTTTTACAACTACACACTCTACTTGTCCCTTACTATATTTTTCAAATATGTTTTTGCAGCATGTGATTATTTGCGATGACTGCGAAAATTTGGTTAAAATGATACGTGCCATAAAGAGTCGTATGCGTTAGCTACGAATGCATGTCAAATTATTTGTTTAAATGGGGTACTCATTGGAAAACTGTCTCTATAGTCTCGTTACAACAACGGTAAAGACTTATTTAAGGTATGTTTCGAAAATTTCAAACAAGATATTTAGTTTGGGTTGAATGATAAATATATTTGTAAGAAAATAAATTGTTCTTGATTTGATAGACATTGGACAAGATGAAACTGAAAGGAAATGAAGAACCAAATTGCTGCAAATACAAACGCTCTGGCAAATGTTGGAGAAACTGCTTGTATGATTGTGAGACGGTAGAAGATGAAGAAGAAGAAGAAGAGGAACCTTATTTGTTACCGTTATGTGATGCTCTTGGATATAATGTTACCAAAATTAAATTGGAGTGGATTTAAACATTGGACTGAAGTTGCAGTAAGTAGTTTCTACTTTTGAGTTTCGACTATAAGTAAGTAGGGTCGTTTGCGCAATAAACTTTTCTGTATCATTTCTACATTTTCTCTAAGTAGTGGAAACCTATGTCATTATATGTAGCTCATTATAAAAATTTAACAATGTTTCCGCTCATGATCTGGTCACTTGTCTGATCCGATCAAAAACCAAATCAAGAACAATTTGCTATAGAGTTTCCGAACAAGACCTTAGTATGAATGTGTATATTCCAAACAAAATTCTTGTTTGTATCTTTGTCAGCTCTATGTATTCTACTTGTTTCTCTTGTCTTGGACTCTTGGCACATCTCTCAGCCTCATCTTCTACTAATTAAAGGATCAAGATTCGCCGCCTTTGTGATTCCAGACGAAGAAGAAAACAAAAACAAGGAGACAACTCATGAGAAACATGTGACAACAACATCAATCTTATACCATGTCACCATATATAGTCAAATAGTTAGTGAGTTATTCATCAGCAAACGCCATGGCAACGACAACAAACCTTTTTTTCTCTGCAATGGATTGGATACAAGCCAATTCCAATTTCTGGGTTGACATAGCTCTTGCTCTCTTGGGGCTATTTGTGCTCAGTTGTGCACACCAGAAACTCACCAGCAAAGGCTCTATGCTATGGCCTGTGGTTGGTATTATTCCCTCTGTTTTCCTCCATGTCCATGACATGTACCAATGGTGCACACAAGCTTTGATCAAGTCTGGAGGGACATTTCCTTTCAGGGGAGTGTGGATGGGAGGCTGTGGAGTCATCACTGCTGATCCCACCAACATTGAGTACATTCTCAGCACAAGGTTCAACAACTTCCCGAAAGGCGAGTACATGAGAGAAAGGTTCTTTGATTTGCTTGGAGATGGTATTTTCAATGCTGATCATGAGCTGTGGAAGGAGCAGAGGAGGCTTGCAACTGTTGAAATGCACTCAGCAAGGTTTGTGCAACAATCCATGAAAACCTTGGCAGATTTGGTGCACCAGAAGCTGCTCAAGGTGGTTGAGAAAGTGGTGCAATCAGGAGATGCATTTGATCTCCAAGAATTGCTTCTTAGGTTCACTTTTGACAACATCTGCATTGTGGCTCTAGGTGTTGATCCTGGCTGCTCAGCTCTTGGCTTGCCACGTGTCGCCTTCGCGAAAGCCTTTGAGGAGGCCACAGAGCTCACCATGTTCAGGTTCTTGTTCCCTTCCTTTGTGTGGAAGCCAATGAGGTTTCTTGGAGTAGGATTTGAGAGGAAGCTACAAGAAGCAATCAAGATTGTGCATGACTTTGCTGATGAGACAGTGAGAAAGAGGAGGAGTGAGCTCATCAAATCTGATAATTCTGATCTCTTGTCAAGGCTTGTGGAGATGCAAGACAGCAAGTCCTTCTCAGACAAGTTCCTCAGAGACTTCTGTGTGAGCTTCATTTTGGCTGGGAGGGACACAACTTCAGTGGCATTGGCATGGTTCTTCTGGTTATTACACAAAAACCCACTGGTGGAAAACAAAATCATAAGTGAAATCAGCAAAATCTTGGGCAAGAGACAGTTCCAAAACATGGTGTTCACAATGGAGGAATTGAAGGAGATGGTGTATCTGCAAGCTGCATTGTCTGAGTCTCTGAGGCTGTACCCATCAGTTCCAATGGAGATCAAAGAAGTGACAGAAGATGATGTGTTCCCAGATGGGAGGTTCCTGGAAAAAGGGTCTAGAGTGATGTACTCACTGTTCTCCATGGCTAGAATGGAGACCATTTGGGGGGAGGATTGCTTGGAGTTCAAGCCAGAGAGGTGGATCAGAGATGGGAAATTTGTGAGTGAGAGCCAGTACAAATATGCTGTGTGTGGGGAAGAACTTTGCATACATGCAAATGAAAATGGTGGCTGCTTCAATTCTGTGGAGGTACTCAGTGGAGGTTGTGGAAGGCCAGGAGGTGGTTCCAAAAGTGACAACAACACTTTACATGAAGAATGGGATGCTGGTCACTTTTAAGCCTAGGGTGTTGTTGCTAAACAACACATAGCATATACACACACTGGTTTTATTTATGTTTTTAAAAATATTTATTTTCTTCATGAATTCTATAACCAGTACTGTAAAATAATGTTACAATTTACTACTCTTGTGTGGTGTGTACAAAATAAATAAAAGAATCAACACACCATGCCTCCATGACCATGGCTGGTATATATGTGAAAATGGTATAAATGAAATGCATAATTTTAACATGAATAATATGCATATTTAATATTGATACATTCGGAAAATTCTCATCGTCATACTTGGAACTTGATTATAATTAAGATTACTCACAAACATGTTACAATTAGAGTTGATAATTTAAACTCGAACTCGTGAATATTCGAAACTCAATTTGCATTTTCGATTTTGCGTTGTACAAAATAAATCAAATCGTCTTTTGGGTAGGACAAATCGGCATGTGACCACATATTTCTTACACGTTAAACTAAAATTTGCAACTTGCACTCATTTTTAGGCAATGTTCAAACTAGGCCTTTTGAAGGCCGATCCCGACAATATACAAAGATTGAAATTGTTAGCTTTAGTCACATAGCCCAAATTATAAATTTATTTAATAATAATCGAACACTAAAATTCTTCCCACAAGCTTAGAATATGTCTTTCAAATTCTTTCATTTTTGCACAACTCTGATGAAAATAAATTCTTTTAGTTTGAAACAATTTTGAAAATGTAGTATTTTACGAGTACCATATATGATATAAATTTAACTCAAAGGACTAAAAAGCAAATAAAAAAAAAAAAAATTACATGAGGGGAATAATCCCCTACAAGTCGGTATATCATAAAAAGTATAGTATCCCCTACAAGTCCCCTCTTTAACGATCCCTGTTTCGTAATAAACTACAAGCTCAGCACCACTCTCTCCAAATCAATCTCTGGTCCAGTCGCTCTCTTCATCTTCAGTTCAGGTAAGTTTCGTATCACCTCATTGTCGCATTCCTGTTCTACAAATAAATAATTCAAATTTTCCGGAACTGAGTAAAATAATTTGAATTTTTCTGAGAAAATCCAAAAGCTCCGCGCCGCTTCTATAAGTAAATGAAGAGAAAAAACAAATACTTGATTCAGTTTATTTGAACTTTTCGTTATCTATTTTGATCGGAGCTTTGCTTTTTGTTCGTTCGGTATCTGAGCGACCAAGCAGACTCCTACGATATGAATTTAAAAGTTAGGGTTTTAGAACCGTGAATTGCCTGTAATTTAACACATTGAAGTAACGTGAAAATTTCATCTGCATTGGTGTGAATCTTGTGTGTTTCTGGTTAGGTTAGGTTGGTGGATGCTTGTGTTGATATTTAGTAATGTATATTTTGATTCTTACTTTCTGTTGCTTCGAGACCCAATTTGTATATTCTCATTTTCAGATGCTAGATTAGTGAAGTTGTGTTTTAGTTTGTCTGTAGGTACTGTTTAGAATTCAGGATGTCGAAGGCAGTTGTGGATGTTCCTCCGAAGGGTGGGTTCAGTTTTGATTTATGTAGAAGGAATGAAATGCTTGTGAATAAAGGTGTTGCTAAGCCTCCATCCTACCGCAAGACGGGAACCACTATTGTTGGTTTGATTTTTAAGGTAATGCGCATTTCTTTATAATTTTAGTATATAGAGGACGCCTGGTTTCACTTAACATTTTATGGGTAGATTCATCATATATAAATCAACAATGTTAATAACTGGTACTAGAAATATTGAATGTTGACAATTGATTGAATTATAAACTGCAAAGTACTGTTCTAAATTTTGATAGTGACTCAACCTCCAAAGATTTTGTTGTTTTATACAAATCTTTTCAATTTCCACTAGTCTACTTAACATGCTCTTAATAAGTGTCTTCTTTTACCAATTTGTATCTTGTCTGGTTGTTTATTTTGTGTTTCCTTGTTATGATTTATGGAAGTATGATATCAATTATATCATTGAAGTTTCATCTGCATATATGTCTGTATTAACTTTGTTCATATTGGTACTCATTGTTTGTGTTCCACTTTTACTTTGGTTCCTTATTATCCTCCACCCTTGACTATGTAAAAATGATTTGGCTGTTTTTATTCATTAATTTTTTTTTGAACTGTGACCAGTCCAAAATTTCTTGAATTAAGTTATGTTTTCTCATGTTGGTTTTATTTGCATTAAATTATATCATAGAATTTTGACATGATTTTTCCCCAGGATGGTGTTATTCTTGGAGCTGATACGAGAGCAACTGAAGGACCAATAGTTTGTGATAAAAATTGCGAGAAAATTCATTATATGGCTCCTAACATTTATTGCTGTGGAGCTGGCACAGCAGCTGATACAGAGGCAGTTACTGGTACTTTCAAGATATCTTGTGATATTTTGTTCTAAAATATTTTATATTCATGTCCTGTTAGATTTTTTTATTTTTCATGTTTTTTGGATACCATAGTTATCACAAATTTCCTTCTCATGATGATTGTCTCTGTAGACATGGTCAGTTCCCAGTTGCAGCTACATCGGTATCACACTGGTCGGGAATCAAGGGTTGTGACAACATTTTCTCTGCTGAAGTCTCACCTTTTTAAGTAGGTTTATTTTCTCAGCATTTCTTAGCAATATTAGATCTTTATGTTTGGCCTAATTGGTTATTTTCTTGTTCAGCTACCAAGGCCATGTGTCAGCTGCTTTGGTGCTTGGTGGAGTTGATGTCACTGGACCACATTTGCACACTGTGAGACGGATTCTACCCTTTATCATTCATGTAGTCTAATGTGTTATTGTTTAATACAGCACTGACTTTTATTTTGTTTTCTCGTACTGGATAGATTTACCCTCATGGATCTACAGACACGCTTCCATTTGCCACAATGGGTTCTGGGTCCCTTGCGGCAATGGCTATTTTTGAGTCAAAATATCGTGAAGGGCTGACTGTAAGTGGGCATGCAGTTGTTTCTCCTTATAAATCCTTATAGATTTCTATAGAAAGAAATTGTTAACAACAGTGGTTCAGAAGTCATCAAGAAACACTACTACTTATATTTGCTCTTTGCAGAGGGAAGAAGGAATTACTTTGGTAGCTGAGGCTATTTGCTCTGGCATATTCAATGACTTGGGAAGTGGAAGCAATGTAGATGTTTGTGTAATAACAAAGGTCCATTGATTGTTCCCATAGTACTTGAGATTTTTCATTTTGTTTGCATACATTTCTCTTGGCGCCTATTCCTAAGAAAATTTACATGCTTGCTGGTATAGGGGCACAAGGAGTACCTGAGAAACCACATGTTGCCAAACCCCCGCACCTATAACAATCCTAAAGGATTTTCATTTTCGAAGAAAACTGGTTAGTAACTTCATCCTCGGTATACATTTTGCCATGCTACCTGTAGTTGGACATGTGCTAGTGAAATCATATATGGATTTTAACAAGTAGGAGGTATTTGGCTAGTCATGGAGCTGATTCTACTGATTAATGTTGGACCGTTTCTAAAATATTTTATTTCAGTAACTTCAAAACAAGCCGTTGAGAGAGACCCTTACCACTAAAAACTGGTTCTCAAGATTAGTTTAGCATATTTGGTTCTGTTTTGAACCAAACAAGTTGCCAAATATCCCCTTAGAGAAACGGGGTGTTATGCATGTCAATGACTATTGTATAATGCTGGGTGGTTTAAGTTTCTTGTGTGGATAGACATGAAGGGAATCCGTATCTCATAGCTTTCTTGGTTGAGAGGTTAGGCTTGAAACAATATCTATTATCTTATGTTAAGTCTGTTGGCAAGTAATTAAGTGCTTGACCGTGACACGGGCATTTCAAGAATTTCAAATTTTACTTCTCCAAGCCTTTCAAATTATTCTTAGAGAGGAGGTTGTACTGCCTCTTAATATGACCCAAACACTTTTTTTTTGTTTGTCTTTTTGCATAAAGACTAGAAAGAAATGTATGACTCTTACATGTACTGCCAGAAACAGAAAGTCACAACTGAGGTTGGCTAATAGTTTCTGGGGACTTTTCTAAAATGTTATGTTGAGAAATTTCCTTATGGAAGCAGGACCAGCTAAAAAAATCCCTCATACAATATATATGCCAGTGTTATTCACAGGTTTTAGTATAGGAATTTGTCTCTGTAGATACTTCCATAAGCAGTCCACACCTTAACTGCTTTCTGCAACTTTTAATTACCCTTGTTATCCTTTAACTAAATATAGTTTGATGTGACTAGTAACATGAATAACCCAACTGAAACACCACACTTCAATCTATTATCTCTCTCTTCAAACTTTACACTTGTGATTCAAAACCTTGTGTGCTACTCCCATTTTTTTTTTCTCTCGTCTATTACTTGAGCATAGTTGTTATCGAAATCTGTTAGGCAACCTTTACACCATTTGGAGTTGAAAAGTAGTGGACTTGTCTTCCCGCTTTTCTTGTTATTTCAAAATCCATTGAGTTAATGCACAACATTCTACGAGTATGTATAGAAACAAAAGTAGAATGTGATATATCTTGTATTTGATCCTAAAGAGACCTGGCCCTAGTAGAATGTTATATAAAAGAGTCGACTGTCATAAATTGATTAATGAATGAAAGGACATAAGCTTAAACGTAGAGCTTGATATAAGGAGGTAAATTAGGAATTTCTAATTTAAGTAATCCTATAAATGAAGAGATTTTCTAAAATCTCAACAGACTAACAGAGTAGTTTGTCTCTTCGCCCCATTCGTTAGTCCATGGACAATCAATTTATGAGGACATATGCCACTAACTTGCTGTAAAATTTCAGTAGTACCCTCTATATTCAAATGGAATTGATAGCCTACCAATCATCTTTGAATTGGTAAGGGGCGATATCCTTTAGCCAAAATTATAGAAAAGGAATGCCATTTTGGGATGCCAACAAGATATGACTAATAAAGTGGGGGATGGAGGGGTATCCAAACAAATATTTATCTGCTAGCTTCGCAGTTACAATCTTTTTTTTTTCCCTTTGGTTCTTAATTACAGATTTTTTTTTCTTTGTTACATCAGTCGCAATCTTATCCAAGTTCATAAATTTATGCTTTTGAATGGTTACATAACCTCCAAATGCAAATTGGTGATAATATAAAAACCTCTATTTATATTGCAAGGTTTCATAATAATGGTATTAGGTTCTGTTTATTTGTTGCCTATTTCATTACTGCATACCTTTTTTGCTCTCACCTTTCTACCTGATATACATGAGTCACACTTCAATGAGTGTGGGTTGTGATGGCATTTACATGCCCTATATGTTAACTGTGGCTAACTCAAGCGATGAGGGCATGAAATTTCAAATACCGTTAATTTCCGTCACCTTGTCTAAAATGTGATATATATTAGGCAATGACTAATAAAATGATCAACCAAGCGCCATCATTTTTCTTCAATGGTCCATTTGCCATATTATTTATTGATGTTATGTTCTTGATTACAGAGGTCCTAATGACAAAGGTCACACCCTTGAAGGAAAAGGTGGAAGTGATTGAAGGAGGAGATGCTATGGAAGAATGAGTGCTCTGGTTGAATCCTATTCTCTAGCATAATCTGATTTCATATCATAGTTACAATATCATGGATCATCAGTGCGCTGGATGCCAAGAGCTGTGTTACATTATGTTGGGTGAATTATAAAGACCTCCGAGGCATTTGCACTAGAAAAGAAAAGAAAAAACTATTTGGTTGTTTAAGAGATGATGTTGACCTTGCTTATTCAGAGTTTAAGTACCATGATGTGTTACAAACATAGATCTTTTTTAGGGCATGTCCTTTTTAGAGGATTGTCCTCATCATATGTCATTTTTAATGGCCCGTCCGTGGTCCTAATATAATGCATTGGAGACCATTGATGTTGATGCTCTTACGTTGTGATTGTTTTGAAGTATCTAACACAGTTAATAATTGTGCTAAGTTCGTGTTGATCTTTGAAAACATACACGTTGTGACACGGCTAACTCGCTAGACACAAACACTTGGGAGGCTGTTCAAGTAAGATAACGCAAAAAAATCTATAACTAGTGTTATTGTTCCTATGAATGTTCCTTGTTTGGCCCAACAAACTTTGGTTGATTTTTTGTGTGTTAGATAACATAGTGAGGTTGAAATTTGTGACATGTAATTGTTTTGGGTTGTATCATGCCGAACGTGATGATTGTGTCACTTGTGTCAACGTGATTTATGCAGTTAAATGCGTAGTTCTCGTGGTCATTGTTTCACAAGTGATATTAAACATGTCGTGTTTGTGTTCACGATAATTATGCTCGAATGGCCAGCTCTATTATAATTAAAACAGAACATAATTGAACGTGTGTTACCACTAATATTAAGGGCACAGCTGCACTAAATTTCCTCTGCATTTTCATTTAAAATAAGGTATAAACATGTGCAAACAGACAAGTTCACATGTTCTTCTTTATACTTAATTCTATATATCTCTTGCATCAATTACTTTTGTGGAGTAAGAAAAAAAAAAAAAAAACCATTCTCTTGCTGCTTTCACGAAGAGCTTAAACTGTATTTTTCATGGAAATCCAAGATTGAGTGGGTAAATGATTTTGGCGCAGTAGAGCTTCTGGTGCTGTTCACAAGCTTGAACCATTGGCCTGCTGGGTCGCACCTTTTGTCTTTGCTCAGGCACTTGCAAGAACTCATCACAATATCATTGTTGCTAGGATCCACATCCAAGCACACGGCCGTGCCAGATTTGCCACTCCCAACGGTCGACGAAAGATGCATTTTTGAATCTGAGATCATTTCCCATTTCGAACTCGAATCGCTGCACACTGGACCGAGCTTTGCCGGCTGACCCGACTGGGTTGCTTGTATGCAAAAAGATGTTCCTTTCAGTACTAGATTCTTCTGGGGTGTGTAGCTCCATGATTCACCTTCACTACAAGGACCCAATCTCAGTGAGTCCAAAAATGGCTTCCTCTGGATGCACAATCCTGTTACTGGATGGAAAATCACCTTATGCGGATTGGCATGCGCTAGGCCTGGTCCTGCACGTGTTTTTAACATGGTATCAGAGTCGATTGTTCTACCAAAATTTAAACGAAAAATGGGTATGAAATTTGCTCGAGATCAGTCTCTATACCATACCTCGGAATGGAGATTGAAGTGTGGAAATTCTTTGCAAGAAGCTTGAGTTTCTGATATCACACCAATTCCAGTCTATCACCCCATAGTATTCATTCAATCCGTACACACCTTCTCTTAAATAATAGCTTCCAACAAAGGTCCACAAGGCCCAGTCCCAGTCTAGCTCAGCTGCCGTGCCAAGGAAGCAATTCATGTATCTATTGTCATTCACATTGGTGCCTCTTAGGTCCATACCAAACTCACTCACAAATAATGGGAACCCTCGCTCCAACAAATATCCTGAAGCTCTCATCATTCTGTTCACCACTTTCCCGCACACTTGGTTAGGGTTCCCATTTTTCCATGCCTCCCCGTCCGTGAACCCGTACCAGTGCATTTCGAACACGAGTTTTCCGGTGAAGGTGAGGCTCACTGGCCGGTTTCGAATGAAGGATAGGTCAGTGTCGTAGCTGAGGCCAGAGAATATCACTAGAACTTCCGGGTTTGCTGAATGCACTGCTTCAGCTCCCTTTTGCATGTACCTAATCGTATCAGATTGGTCAATACATGTCGCGTGTCTAAATTAGCCGAACAACTTTCCTAGAGCCAATAAAAAGTCACAATAGACTTGTAGCCCGAATTGCCAGGTCTATTGGTCAGTTTGATTCTAATAACATTTTGTATGCGTGTATGAGAGGGTGGGTGCGTATATATACTTACTTGTACCAATCATTGACATTTTGTTTGGGACCTCGGAGCTCGTTTCTGAGACTCATGCCAACCACATTGGGGATGCCATGAAACAAGGTGGCCATCCGATTTAAGCCGGCTATCCAGAGGTCGGGGTCGAAGTACTTGTCCCCGAAGAAACCATTGTCGTCGTAGTTGTTGCAACACCATCCAGGCTTGCTAAGGTGGTTGTCAAGTATGATCATCACATTGTTGTTAGCTAGGCTTGACACCACTGCCTGAAAATCCACATAGATACTTGTAACGAATTAAAACCTTAATTAATTTAATTACTCATAAAAAAACGAATCTCAACAAAAATGTGTTTCTATATAGTGTGGCTTTTGTTATAAAATGAGTGTTCATTTTAAACATTTTTTACAATTTAAACATAATCAGTGATCTAATATCTTTGACATAAGCACAACTTACTGTTCATTATCATTTTCTGTCACTATCAAATAGTATTTATCTTCTCTTTCTTATCATCATGGTTGACAAAAACTATGCCTATCAATCATAGATTACTAATTTATGAATTAGGATCTTATAAGATAAAATAAAATTTATCCATTATTTTTATAAATAATAGTCAATTTCAATCCTTATCAAGCCAGAAAAAAAATTATCATTTAGGAGCATGAATCTAGCTATTTTAACCACACCTCAGCAGAGAAACTGAGAAAGACTAGTAGCTAGCACCGAACCCACAAATAGTAACCAAGAAAGAAAAGGAAAAAAAAAAAAAAAAACATTATCGATCTGAACTGTAGAAAAAGAATCAAAGTAGCCATTAAAAAGCAAACACCCACTTCCTGAAAATAAGAAAAAAATTACCTGGTAAGCTTCGATAAGTGGAAGATCAACAATGGAGGGGTTGTTGGCTTGAAGGCCAGAGATGGACTCGAGCATGCCAAGGCTCATGAAGGACTGTCTCACAGTCATGGAGGCTAAGGAGTGGTTGGTGGCCAAATAGAGAGGCCATGTGAGCCTAACACAGTTGAAACCGAGTGAGAGTATGTGGTGGGCGATGGTGTCCACAGGCTGCTTGGAGAGCCCCTCGGCCACCGCCACTTCGAGGTGCGCCACCCAATTGACGCAGGCCAGCTTCACTCGCTGGCCGGTCTCGTCCACGATCCACCGGGAGGTGGTGGAGAGTGGAAGA
>JAYMTH010000056.1:0-39164 GCA_036897465.1 Pelargonium australe
ATCCGGCGTGATCTGGTCTCCACGGCGACGGTGGTGTGCTCCGGCGACGAAGGCTCGGCCAGCCCCTCTCTCTCGTCTCTCCAGCCGCCTCTCTCTCAAGCTCCGACGATGAATATGGATTGAAGGCCTCCACCAAGCTCTCTTTTATGTATAAATTAATGACTCATAATCAATGAAACTTGTACCAATTCTCTCGCTTTTGTTAATTTGATGGATATTAAGATTGAGTTTTCTGATTCCAAAGAGATTGACATCAATAGCACTTGGCCAACACAAATCTTTTTTTTTTTTTTTTTTTCAATTTCTGGTTTTGGTTTTTTTTTTTTTGGTTCAATTTTTGGTTTTTGGTTGATGATTAGTTTTGATTACTTTGTTTAGTCTTGATTAATACTAAAGTAATCTTATTTTTCGGCAAAAAATCAGATTCTGAAAACTGGAAAACAATGAAGAACAATAATGATAAGGGTAAAATTGATATTTCAAAATTAATTTAAGCCATGTGTCAAACATGTGATGAGAGATAGTGTGTTTCAGTTATATTTAACTGACCAAACCGTTAAATGTAAAGTTTATAGGGACTGGATGTCATGGTCAATAGTTTATAGAGACTATATGTCATTAGTCAACAGTACATACTGGCTACGTGTAATTAAATCATAATAGAATATTGAGAAATGTAGTAAACACCTTACTAATTATTGTCCGCGAAAAGTATTATACAAAGAGAGCTAAGTTCGTGACACACAAAATAGGACGGTTACAATGCAACAAATTAATATTTGATATTTTCTTCCATTTATATATGGGGAAAGTTTTCAAAATTAATGAATGAAAAAGATTTACAAATAGTGCGAGGACGTCAAGAAAATTATTGAAATTAGAATGAATGAAATCATATTATAGGAATAAAAATTCATTTTAAAATAAAAACAGAAATGATGTGAAAAAAAAAAAAAATAGTACCTTTTAATTTTAATCTTTCTGATGAAGGCAATACATTCATTCCTTTCACAAAGAAACCTGTATTAGCTATTTTCACCTGTAAATATACGTAAAAACAATTATTTTTCCAAGTGCACGTATAAATTGTTGATAATTTAAATCGATCAGTTTATATGTTAAACACACAATATCTTATACAATTCAATCAAAATTCATACATGTTTAAAATAAAATCTAAATGCATAAAAAAATTAAACAAAAAAAATTAACTAAAAATAATAGACATTTCATATAGGAATTCTTAAAAAAAAAATCGAGAATTTAAAAGTGATCAGACAACAACATACCTTCATTTGTAAGAATTGATGTTTTGATGCAAAATCGAAGATTTATCTTATATATTGATAAAAGAACACACCGAAAATTTGATCTACTCTTAAATTAATTATCGAAACTAAATTCAACATTAGAGGTTTCGGGACCGCAACCCAGAAACGAAGGCGGCCGAAAACCCTAATCTTAAGTAGTGATGAATTCGTTCAGAAAAAATGAGGGTTTTATAGGCAAAAATATTACGAATAAAACGTGACGAGATAAAATTCACCCGAGAAATCACGAGTAAATTGCAAAACTCGAATTTATCTTAAGACATTGCTATAAAAATTCAAATAAATTATTTGACAATGACACGTCATTCAGTTGTACATTGCTACAATAAACACGCGTCGGGATTGAATTGGTGATACAATGACACGCCGAGTGCCCATTTGTCAGTTTAATCAATAACACGTAACAAGATAAATAAAGTTAATATTAGGGACTAATATGCAATTTGCATATATTTTCTTCATAAACCCACTAAATACAAAAAAAAAAAAAAAAAAAAAAAAAAAAAAAAAAAAAAAAAAAGAAGTGGTGTTACGGGTGTAATATAGTTCGGGATAGTCTAAAGTTACAAATTTTTTTAAAAAATTCGGTCAACGTAAAATAGTGTTACGGGTGTAATATAGTTCAGAATAGTCTAAAAATACAATTTTTTTATAATAATCGATTACAAAATGTGATAACTACGAGATAGTCATCTGTAATTTACTAGACGAAATCGACCATTTACAGTCAAATCTAGCATTAAAGATTAAAAAAAGAGTCCACTTTTCGACAAGAAACTGATGCTGCCATTGTCGTTTTCTTATTACCTTTTTTGAGTTTTGACCCATATTTTAAGGGCTCTGTTTTTTTTTTTTTACTGCAATCGCTACAAGCAACCCGTTTCTGAAACAGAGAGAGAGAGAGAGAGAGAGAGGAGAGCAAGAAAAGCATGACGATGGTGACCAAAGACAGTCAAGAAACCACGCCGAAACCGTTGCCTAAGGTAAGAAACGCATCCCATTTTTGTTTGGTTCTTCAGATTCCTTCTAATATGCTCTTTTTAGGGTTTTGGAGGTTTCTGAGGCAAAATTGACGACCGTTTCGGGTTGTTTGGTCTCTGGGTTTGCTTTTTCTAGAACCCTTTACTGATTGGGTGTGAGATTTTGGGTTCTTGTGCGTGTTAATGGGGTTGGCAGGTCCGTTTGGTTGTTGAGAAAATGCGGGAAAATGTGCATTGTGTACATTTTCTGGGCGTAGCCTGAATCAACTAATCTGATACACAATGTATATTTTCTGCTCTGTGTAATTTTCTTGGCAGCCAAACATGCTGTGAAAATAGCTATTGCCACCATGCATGAGCCTGATGGATAGTTTAGGACTGTTAAAAAAATTGTCTTTTTTTTTTTTTTTCTTTTACTTTTGTTGCTTGCTGCATTGTAGATTTGTAGCTGTAATTTTATCACCATGCATTTAGGTTTTGTTGATCAATTAGAGGATGATAAATGTGGGTTTGGCATGTAAAAAGATAGTATGCAAATGAAGTTAAGCTGATCTGGATTTTTAGATAATAAAGATGATATTTTTTTAATTGGGTTAAAAATTTGGAAAGGGAATGGGCATCAAGAATGTACCGAACACCTCTCTCGCGAACCTTAAGTTATAATCCAAACACGATGAATGAGAATGAGACAATCCTCAGTATTGTTAAGGAATCACATATCGAAAGAATGTGAAATCTGTTGCCGCTTGATATACTTGATGGGCTCTTAAGCTTTTGGGTTGAAGTCAAGTTTAACGTGATATCAAAGCTGGTTCTGTCTGGACTAATGACCTATCTACCTTAGCTACTTTCTTGGTCCCCCCCTGCACGTTTGGGAGTGTTAAGGAATACTATATTTTGTAGAAAAGGAAAGGACATATATTCATTTCTTCACAGGAGTTCGTGATTGTCAAGTCTGAAATGTCTGATATCACCGCATACATTCTAAAAAATGCAAATGTGAATTGATGAACTATACCGTGTTCTTTACTTACATTTTTGCAGCTTTTCTATCATACCTGGTTTATTGCATTATTGATCTCAATTGAAGGGTCAAGGATGCATTCCTAACTGCTTTTGAATCCACATGACAGACATCACGGGGATTGGTTGATATATATGCTGCACAATGTTCGAAATGCTTGAAATGGAGGGTGATTACCTCGCAAGAAGAATATGAAGAGATCAGAAGTAAATTAGTAGAGGAACCATTTTCTTGCGACCAAAAACCCGCTCTTACTTGTGAGGATCCTGCTGACATTGAGTATGACACCACTCGCACTTGGGTCATTGACAAGCCCAATATCCCAAAGACTCCTGCAGGTTTCAAGAGAAGCATGGTTCTTAGAAGGGACTTCTCCAAAATGGATGCTTACTACATTACACCTACCGGGAAGAGGTTGAAGTCTAGATCAGAGGTAGCATCGTTTCTAGAAGGGAACCCGCAATACCAAGATTTATCCGTTTCAGACTTCAACTTTCAAGTCCCAAAGGTGATCGAGAACACAATACCGGATTATGTTGTGAGAAAGACTCCTGCTAGTGCTAGCAGTCCTGCCAGTGGTAAGAGACCTAAAATGTCACCCGATGATGTTGAGCTTTGATTTGTAACGAATTCATCCTTAGGCCGTAGCATTTCACGGAGATTAGTCAATCCACATTGTCTAGAGGATTCTGGGGTGATTAGTGTGGTGTTTTTTTTCCCCTAGATTCCATTTTGGTGTATATGCACTCTAGACCTTAGGATTTTTGGCAAAAACTCAGCTTCCAATTTGTTTAGTGTTTACGTTTATTTGAGGATCTTGCATGTATCATCTCGGTTCATGAAATGGGAAATGTTGTGTATATCTGTTCTTCCCATATCCATTCGGTTCTTCTCTATTATGTACTATTAAGGTTTCTTAATGCCAGAACTTCATTGATAAAAGACAAGCACAACACTGAAACATAAGCATAATGGGACTGGTTGCAATGGACTAACTAGGAGGATCTTCCTTCAAAAAAATTCTAACAAAAAATTGAAAATTACATAGATTTGAATCTATTTCTCTTCTTTTGACCTTTGCTTGTTAAGGAAGCTGCATATTTTTTTGTGGAGAAATGTTTGTTCCCCTTGAGAAAGAGCTCACCTGCATATATTTTCCCCTTGAACTAAAGCTTCCTCATTCCATCAGTCAGTGGTGTAGGAGATGGAACACTAATGAATCTTGATGATGATGTTAACGGACTGTAGAGTCTAAGTGAAACGAGTCAACTAACAAGACCACTAGGTATTATCATGAACCAACAACTATTGGAGCAAGTGGTGCTCTTCGAGGTTTCATGTTTGAACCTTTATTCAGGTGTCGGTATTGTCTATAAAAAAACAAGGCTTTGTCATGAGTTAAGTCAATATTTTATGCTAAGAGTTCATGTGAGGGACATTTATCAGTTTTCTATTTTCGAGAATTCAAATGAGCTCGTTCGGAAAATATTGCAAAGTCAATGTGATACTATGCAACTTCTTTTCAAATAAGTAGAGGACACATTGCATGATTCGGGTCCTTGTCACTTGCAAGAACATGCATATGTGTCCCAAAAACAAATGTCACTTACGTCTTAAAATAAGTGTCATGTTTTTTCTTTTGGAAATCTATTCGGTGTGAAATATCAATAGTTTTCTTAAGTTTGTTAATGCAAATTGAACTAGCCATATGATTTGAGCTTCAAACCAAGGTGGAAATCACTATGAATAACAAAAGTACCTGCATATATTTGCCCAACAGGCCCAATACAAGGGGGGGAAAATAGCTTGGGCAGCTTTGAATGTTTATACAATGTGGTTAAATTCTCTTTGTTTCTTGGGTCTCAAGTCATCATCTTTGCTTGAGACTGCATATCCCTATCCTGCCCACTGCAAGCTGAGGCATATATATACACTGGTGTCAGCTGTTCAACCAAATGAACTTCAGCCACGGAAACCGGTATCCTCTAGAACAACTGAACTGAGTTATGCTGCCGGCGAGGACTTTCGGGCCAGAGGTAAAGGGCTTCCACAACTGGGCATGTATTGTTGGCAAACTTGGAGTGCCATCTGAACTTGAGAACCTATTCATTTTTGGTGTACTCAAGCAGCATATGAGGTGACCTGTAAATCTTCACCAGTGTCCAGTAAAGGACCTCTTCAACTCCAAGTTCGCCTTCTGCTCTTGCAGCGTATATGTCCTCACAAATGGCTATCAACCTAAATCAAAACCAAAGAGTGAGTCAGTGCTCATTTGTTGTCGCAGGAAATGTTAGCAGATAACAGTGTCTGTAATCCATGTTCGGTCGTTGTCGTGGAACAAAATCTTAACATTGAGCATAAAACTGCCTTATGATGGAATACGAGAGAAGACTAAGTCTACTTGTTGATCTTCCCTTGTGATACCATTTGTTAATAACACTGACCAAAGGAAAAGAATAACGGAAAGAAAGAAAACAGAAGTGATCAATCGGCCTGCATCCAACCAAAACATTACCGAAAAGGATCCCATTCACATTTTCTCTTGCTAAAGGATCCAATTAAACAAGAGAAGCAGTACCTGTCGCAGGAGGGGAGGTTCTCACAGGGTATTCTCATTCTTAAGTCAGAGCATTGAAGTCTAATAAAACGACCAACTGCAAGCACAAAGGTTATGTAGAGACCCCAAATACTGAACTTGCTAAGAGTGTCGCCAAGAATACCTTCTGAGGAAAAATCTAAGTATTAGTATCAATATAATAACTTCCTTGGACCTTTTTTTTTTGGCTTTGAACACAGAGTAAACAATGTTTCTGAAAACTTACGCGGTGGGGTTTCCTCTGATATTATGATGGCCATGGGTCCTGTTGAACCTCCACATCCGCTAACCTCCGATGAGTTAATATCATGGAAGGACCACCATTCAAAACCAGCACGATTCATGACAAGATCCGCACTAACTGCATATACCTATACATATATATTTAAAAAGCAATGTCAATTTACAGACAGTATTTGAAATAGTGACATTGAAGTAACAACATCCCGGTTTAGATGTTGTAAAGGAAATTACGTGTTAGCGCCAACTAAAACTAAAGTTTGATGATTAACTAAGTATGATGTCAACTAACAGTACTCAAAATAAGTACAGCATACCTCTTGCTCAAAAGGCCTTACATCACCAGAACCTGTCACGCGAAATAATTTTGGATAAATATTGTATAGCCTAAAGCTATTCATGGAACCATTTAGCACTTTCTGGACATCTGATTGTTTAGGAAGATCTACCCGATCAACACTTCTTTCATATCTTACCACTTCCTTGCCTTTCGGCCTGTCCCTGGCAAGTACCCATGTAAGAGAAATATCCATGTCCATATCCCAGTCCAAGGATCGAATGAATTTACTCTGAACCACACTCGGAACAAACCACAAAACACTTGCATCAGCCTGGCAACATATCAATTGGATATCCTCCGCGTTATATGCATCCAAATATCCTTGGGGATCAAGATGCAGATCAGCACTAATATTAGTCCATGGAATCTTTTCACAAAGAGTGGTCTGATATAAGGTCAATTTTCCACCCATTGTCTTTATGTCTATCCAAACACTGGCATCTTTAATGGGGTTCGCAATATTTGTTGGATTACCACTGCTGTACATCTGAAACAAGATAACAAAAAATTAAAAACTAACCGATTAGATAAGAAGTGCATACTTCTGTGGAGTAGTAGAAAATAAAAGAGAAACATATGCTCTTCTGAAGTTCAAGTTCAAACCAAAAATTTCCAAACTAAAAATGAGAGGATCTAAGTCACTGTCAGAACTGTAAATCTTTTCTACTGCACTAAGCATACAATTCTGTGATGCATTTCAGGTATTTCAGTTTCAAAGTTTCTTACCAGCATAGGAGCCCATATAACACAAATTAGTATGAAGAATAGGCATATCCCATTGCAGCATTTAGTCATTTTTGTTTGCTTCTCTCCTTGTTTGTGCGTAGCTCTGTTGAGGACCGCATCACATTTAACGAGGTATAAGCTTGCATTTATATCCTCCAGCTAAGAAGAAAGTCATATATCAGTTCCAAATTAGGGAGGCCAATTTTCTAACCCAAACTGTTACTACTAAACAGCAGAATAATTTACATTATAACAATAGTTGTTGCAGAAGGTAAGGCTAAAACAACATCAAAAGTGGTAACAGCCTTGACAACGTGGACCACGAAGGTAAGCAAGACAGACGGGTCACTAGGCCCAAACAAAACCAGCTATGATACCATGTTAAACTTGACTCCAACCCAAAAGCTTAAGCTATTAAGTGAAGGGCCCAACTTGATGTTCCAACTTGTACATCATGTGGTCAAAGACTTAACATTCTTTCAAGTCGAATCCTTAAAAAATAAACCAAAATTAATTCTTAGGAGTATTGGAGTTTTGATGCTGTGTAAGTACCTACATCATGCTCCTAAAGTAATGTGAGGAGAAGCACATAAGACTAGACCAATTGATCTATGTTCCTATAACAGAATCCATAGGTTCCATGATGATAGAAGCTAACATGTAGCTTTCAGCCAAACTTATTTCTTTGGACAAAAACATTGACATGACATGGTGGTTCTCACAGTCTATTCAACAGTGCTCATTTTTGGAAGAAAATCCAACATGTTATGATGACCGGGTGGCATTTGTTTTCAAAAATAGTAGTCAACACTCAACATGACAAATATTGCTTTTAACATAATCTGTGAAAAAATTAATTGGAACTTACCTTCAACCAATCGTACATGGTCAAAGATGTGGTTGTGCATGACCAATCAAGTACACATCGTAATTCATAAAGGAATGGAAGAGCACGATAAAGTCTATATCCCAAGTAATTAATTCTTGAAACTTTACTCGTCAAAAATTGTCGATACAAGGTGCTCTGATGAGGAATCCCATATCGGATTTGTATAGCCTGCAGTGCAAGAGAAACCGACTTTGCAAGATATATAGCCCGAAGGGCTAGCCCTCCACTATGTTTACTTGAAGTGTCCATGTTCCAAGCATACTCCGTTACTGAATATGTGAAGAGGAAAAGGCTGAAGAGGTAAAAAATCACTTTCCCCGTGGCGAATGAACAGAGATATAGTATGCGATCGAGCACAATCAAAAAGAAGATAATCTGCACGAAGAAAAAAACTAATCAAGTAAATTTTTTGGATTAAAGTGTCATGAAGCTTGAAAATTCTGGAGAGGACCAACTCAACTGAAAGCTTAAACTAATAGTTGATGGCCCAATAATAGTTTTATACTACTCTAACACGCCCCCTCATGTACAAACTCATTATAGCTTTGCACGTGAACCCATGCACGTGCCTTCTTGCCTTATGCTAGAAATTTAACATATTTTTTAATAATCAGAATGGAGGCACGACTCAAATTTGTGACCTTTAGGTCAATTAGACTCTGATACCATGTAGAGGGTTAATTGAACTAAATGTTTAACCGGATAGTTAAAGACCCAATTATAGTTTTATACGACTCTAACATGCCCCTTGTGTGCAAACCCGTTATCACTTCCTCAACTAAAAGTTTAAAGTGCTAGTTGAAGGCCCAAATATAGTTTTATACTATTCTAACACGTCTCTTCACGTCCAACCCTGTTGTTGCTTTACATGTGGCCCATACATAGTTCTTCTGGCATTGTGCTAGAATTTTAACATATTTATAATACTCAGGAGGTGACACTACTCGAACTTAAGCTAATAGTTGAAGACCTAATTATAGTTTACACCACTCTAACAATCCCCCTCATGTGTAAGCCAGTTATTGCTATGCAAGTGGCCCATACACGATTTTTCTTCTTGCTTTGTGCGAGAGTTTGAACTTACAATCTGGGTGGCGGCACGACCCGAACAACTTCTGACCTCTAGTTCAATCAAACTCTGATATCTTGCAGATGACCAACTCAACTAAAACCTTATACGGACAGTTGAAGGCCCAATTATAGTTTTATGCTACTCTAACATAAACTTTGAGATCCTAGACTAATAGTATGGTTTTTCATATTTCATAATTCGGGAAACAAGTCAAATTAATATGAACATGTTGATAATGTCAAACTCAAAATTCTGCAGTCTTTGGAAGCTGAACATAATTATAGAGAGAAAGGAATAGCACTTACCATTAAGATAAACACAAACTCCTTCGGAAACTGATCTTCCAGCTGATACACATCAAGAAACTCACTATTATTTTTTATGATAGATTGGTAGAACATGCCAACCAGAAAGAAAACGCTCAAATCAGCACCAAATATATAGGCATATAGATCGACATCTCTTTTGCCTCCCCCGATCACTGAGAATATAGGGAACGGAAAACTGATTACTTCAAAAAATCCAGAGCACTGTGCTTCTAAAATTTCCTTTGCTACGTCTGCGGCTGGAGTCAATGATTCATACCATTCCGCGGAAGCACAATCTGTCAAAGGAGAGGAGTATACAACCTCCAAGACAACTAATGCCACATTAGGGTTTTCTCGGCTTCTTTCAATGCTTTGAACATGAACACTACTGGCAAAAGGGCAAAGATTCGGGTTCTTTTCCTTGCATCTTTCAACATGAACTAATCTAAGAATTTGGTTTATTCCAGATTCAATCCTCTCTGGCTGAATTCCATCTTCCGGCCACATGTGCACATCCATAGACACCTGAACAAAGTAAGGAGGAGACTCGGCTCCATGTGTCAGCGATTTCCAGTACCTGAAGATTCTTCGGGTAATCAACTTTATCAAATTTATTGACAAATGTAGCATCTCCTGCGCCCTTTTGCTCCAACTGTAGCTCACGGGAAGCTCTTTTCTGCGGAGAGCACTCCTCTTGCTGAAATTAAATTCAGTAGAAGACATCCATTCACCGTCTTTTGCAGTTATCGAGCTCTGTATGAGAGTAAATAAGTAGACAAAGAAAAGAGGCAACGAACTAACAACAAATGATGACATGGTTTTTTGGGCTGGAAATCCGAACTGACGAAGTAGGCTTGCACCCGTATTCCATCCACAGTGCTGGATGATGATTTGGTACAAATATTCAACCAATATATAAACCTCTGTGTAAATCAGCATTGTGATCCAAAAGATGTAACTTGGGCCGGTATTTACACATATTGCATACATGAATAGAGCTGCAAGATATACCATTGAAAACAGGCTAAAGTTCCACAGAAACACGAGAACGAAGCAGCAATAACACACAACATCGTTGTTGGATCGCATCTGGGACCAAATGTGATGGAAGATCATCCCTATCTGCAAACTTGCAGCATCAATGCTCTTATCAGATTGTAGAGAAGTTGTGCGGTCCAAACGTAAATTTCTTCTCTTTTGGCTCTCCATCTCATCATATATGCCATCTTCAGTAGAATGCTCGTTCAAATCAAGATCTTCTGGTGCAATATTCAATAAGCTCACCAGGTTGCTAACAGCCTGGTTTCCAATAGACTGAACCTGCGAAACTCCATCACCTATCAGATGTACTGCTGAAATAAGCGGGCCATCCTTTGCTACCCCTATAACTCTCTCTTTTTTCTCTGAATCAGTAAATGCATTATCCGCAACATCATCCTCTATTTCAGTAATTTCAAACTGAAACGAATCTACCGATTGCTTCGCAGACCCTGCTGTTGATGGACTGCCCGTGTTTGCTACAGGAGATACAGAGTCATCTCTTAAAATATGCTCCTGTTTCATGAAAATCTCTTCATCTTTATCAACAGCCCCAACATCCCGATTTGAAGTAAAAGAATAGCTCCTCCTTCTCAAACCTTCAGCGTCAGGAGACGTAACAGCACAATTAGGAATTGGATTCATTCTTTGGAGTTGGACTTTTAAGTTAAGCATTTCAGATTTCATCTTCTCCACTTGCATGTTACGCTGACGTTTCTTCTCCTCAGATTCACGAATGCTTTGTAATTGTGAAGTCTTCCAGGCAGCTTTTTTTTCTTGCTCGCGCACAATTGCACCTATTTGCTCTGCTTCAAGATATCTTGACACATAATCAAACTCTTGGGATGAAAACATGTACGACTGTAGCGATACCAACATAAATATGATAATCTCCACCAGTGCAGATCTTGCAGTAATCCGAAAGCCATAGTCATATTTATAAAATCCAATCACCTCGTATATGTAATCCACGGTTTCACATTTGCCGGCACAAAATTCCCCCACAAAAGGAGATTGATAGGCGAGAGAGAGAACAATGAGAGCAAAGTTGTATATGCGCAAGAACTTAAATATCCTGTGCTTCTTCTTTAGTATCTCAAGTCTCATCCGAAAGAAAACCAGAGCGAAAGCAAGATAACCAAGGTGCAAAATGTCATACTCAAGGGTTCCGGTTATCAATATTAAAGTAAGCACAAGATCCAAATGATGACAATAACAGTAAAGCCTCAGGTAATCCAGAAAAGTCCACATGCTTTTGGTTTCAAAAGAGAGATCTCTCCAAACAAATGTATTCTTACGTTGAGACATCATTTGACGATAAGTTGATGATCCTGATAAGCTGGAGAATAAATCAGCTCGGAGTTTGAAACAAGCGAACATGAAGACCAGAAAATAGCTTATTAGCATCCGGGGATCGTCAACAGTAAGTCCTGCAGCAAAAAGGTGACTCGCAATGTCAATATAAATGGTATTAATGACATACATAGCAAATGTCCAGAAAGAGGAAAATTTTGGATAATTGCCTTGTACCTAAAAATCACATCATTACCCCAAACTTTGTTTTCCATCAGATAACTACCCTCTACTTTCATAAAAATAATCTATTAATGACACCGTTAGGTTTAATGATGAAAATACTATTTTATGCTCCTATATAAACATAGTTTAACCTATCTTTCTTCATTTCATTTCTCATTTCAGCCAAAGGGTAAGAGAGGAAGAGAAGAGAAGAAAGGAGAAAGAAAGAACAAAAATAATTATACAAGGAAATAAAATTAAACAATGGAGAACAAATATTCTGTTAAATCTGACTTAGTTTTATGAATGAACAGGGTAGTTATGCGAAGCAAGAGTAAACATCAGGGTAGGTATGTGATGGAAAACAAAGTTCAAGGTAACTATGTTCTTTTGAGGTAAAGTACACGGCATTTATATGAAATTTCCATCCAAAAAAAAAAAAAAATACACGGGGATGTAGGCAAGCAAGTTGTTTATCAATAGAAAGCAGCTACACAATCAAGATGCAATTCTAACGTAGACAAGAAAGTAATACCTAGCCAACAGCTCGTGCAAAAGTGAAAAGTTTCATTTGAGCATCTCCAACAGTCATGGCAACGCACATCGGTCTCACTTGGGATCTGCTGATCCAAGCGAAGAATATTATTCCATAGGGAGAAGTACTCAAGAACAAGGATCAAAGCAAACAAGAAGACTAATACAGGCCACAATTTACGTATGATGCGCCGGCCTAAGAGGATACAAGTAGCAAGCAGTGTGATATATATCATAGAGATGGCATTCAACAAAGCAAAACTGGCAAGAAGAAGAGCGATCATGTTAATCTCAAGGCCAAAGAGGTTAAACATATTTTCCATCCAAAACTTCAAATATATTTTCAAGACGGTCTTTTGTGTTTCAAATCTTTCCTTTCTCAAGGCAAGAATCCGCTTCTTGTTCCACTTATGACTCTCCGTGGAACTTCCCCATATATACCCAAATGAATACTTATTAGTGCTGCTACTACTACTCTCAGAGCCTCTTGATTTTGAGGAGACAGGATTCTCTGTTTGAGATGGAGCCGAAGCAAAAGTTGGCCATGAGATTCTTGTTAACCCTCCACGTTTTGCAGATAGCATGCCAGAGCCCGATGGTGGCCTGTTGTCCCCATTAGGAACAGACACATCTTCTGCAGAGACAAACAATGGACAAGGCTCTTCCCACTTTCTTTTATTTTTCATCGAACTTGGCAAGTTCTCCAACCAACCGAAGGCATTGTATTGAAGGATACACGCAGCGATCACCAGCACTTCTCCCCTCAAGCCCGATTCCAGACCCCAAAAATTGGGCTCGAATACACGCAGACCCAAAAAAAGGGACAGGTTAGAGTGCTTTTGTCCGGGAAACATTCCCGCTTGTTTACCCCATATCTGAAACAGATACTCTGTCGTCACTACGAGTCCCGTGTACACCAAGAATAATTTTGATGGAACGCGAGAGGCCTTAGGTAACGTGGAGCAGATGACAAGGCCGAGTAGATAAAAAAACCCAAAAGCGCTAATTGGAGATAACGATGCATAAAATACAGCAATAAGCAAGATCTTCTGGCTATGCAAAATCAGCAATCGTTTGATGAACCCGCGGATTCCAATCTCCCATGACTGATGATTGCTTGGCCTGTTGTACCTGCTCTGCCTCCTCTCATAGCTATAAAGTTGCATCACGGTCAAGACTGCTAAAGATTCCCATACATTTTCCAACAGTGAAGCTTTAGCATTGTAGCCTAAATAAAAATGCAGATCTATCAACCTGGACAACCATTTCTCAAAGGTGGGGAAAGTGCTCAAACTATAGATGAAGATAAACACCACAATCGAGTACAATTTCAGGGGAAACCATAAACGTTTTCTTGTTCTGCCAACAAGCTGCCTTCCAGTCATCCAGACAAGGAGAAACAAAATGTACCCAAATGATAAATAATTGGGTTTCACCAGATACACGGCAAAGAGAATAGTCACAAAAGCAATGTAGGTTCCCAATGACCGATACATCGATAGAAACTTCTGTCCAATTGCACTGAGTAATGATGCTATCCGTTCTGAAATCAGATAATAACGAATCAGCGTTAGTACAAGTCAACACCGTCAACAAATGCAACATAAACAATACAGTTAGCGTTTGGATTTGAAATTTTGTTCAGGAATGGGAATCAAGAATCGGAATGGATATGAGATTCCAATTCATCATCTTTGTATTAAGACTTTTTGGTCATGAGAACAAATTTAGAATGACAATCTCATTCCCATTCCAAATTTTTTAATCTACAAGCTGCCTTAGAATCTGGCACGTCATAGAGTTGGTGTCAATCATATACCAAATTCCAAAGAAATCTCAAGTCGATGATGATCTTATATTTTGATCCATAAAATTAAATACTAAATGGTTGTGTTAGGATTAAAGAACGAATATCTATGACATACAATAACAATATCACATATTCAATTGCTTATGCCAAGGACTCAATAGAAATTACTGTTCACTGATACACAACTATCTCCTGAAGTTAAGAGCAACTTTAAAAACTCGACAAATTAGACGGTCATTATAACATACATCAAGCCATGGGTTATACCATATGAAGGATTATTGGGGCCACGTCTGATAGATGAGGAGTAATAGACAGACAACAGAACTGATTTGTTCAGACCAGCTTTCAAAATGCTAAAACCGACTGGAGTACTAGGAGTGTGCTGAACGATTGCCGAGAATGAGAATAGAAGCTCAAAACCGTGGTTGTGAATTGTACAGTAGCAAGCAAGCATTGCTATTTCGGTGAAATCCCAGAAACTACCATGTTCAAGGAGACCTGCATAGATTAACGAAAAATGCACTAATCATTTTATTTCTTCAACTTTTTTAGGAAGAGGGAGCCGGTTTAGATACTAAAAACTGACATAAGAGACGGATGAAAATACCGAATTGAATGTCATCTAAAAGATAAGTACAATATAACTGTGAAGCACTTGCATACCTAGTTGTAATAGAATTTCCCTACTTAAAGAGCCTTCTTGTGTCAAAGTATTAGCGATCAAACTAATCTGAAGAATGTACACCAGTGCAAAGTGAGCTTCGCATAAGAGAATGAGGTATTGGCGTATCTTTTTGCTAATGTCGTGGCTCAGAAGATGTATCAAAAAGAATATAACTGGAGCACAAGTGAGAACATTATAACAAATTAGTACAGCAACCATAAATTTATGTCACATCATAAACTTGTTTTGCAGTTAATAATAGAGGTGGCAATTCGTGTCTCAACACGTGACAGAACACGAAGTATGCATGTTTGAGTCCAGTAATTTTGTAATCGTGTTGTGTTCGTGTTGGAGTACCCAACACATTTAATAAGTGTTTCTGTTGAACCTCAAAAAATGCACACACGATTAATTATTCGTGTTGTGACACACACGACATGCCCAACACGCAAACTTAGGGTTATAATAGTAAATTAACCCCTCAAAACTCTGACTAGTATTATTGTTTATATCATTTTTGTATGTTAAATAACATAGCTATAATAAGTTAAATTTGTGATATTAATTGTGTTGGGCCCTGTCGTGCCAAGCATGTGAGGTCATGTTATGTCAAACCGGTCCATTTAGAATGTGCTAAATGTGTTGTGTTTCGTGTTAGACATTCAAAAACGTGTCATGTTCGTGTTTAATCTTCGAGAATGACTACAAAACGTGCCGTGTTTGTGTTGGCCCGTATAGGACACGGTCAACCTTCAACACAAAACCAACATGGCACGCATGCACGAATTGCTAGCTCCAGTTAATAACATTGGGCAACACGCTCAAGTTTATGAATGAATAAACAGTTCGTACAAAGATTGGTTTGGGATAACATACTATAAACAGCATGGATAAGACCAGGTTTCATGGCAACGAGGAATATCAGCGTCAACATTATAGGTCGAGAGCTTTTGCGCAATACCCATGCAATTATGGCCACAATCAAAACCTTAGTCTCGTCAAGCACTGTAATTGAAAAATACAAAGAGAAAAGAATTGCATAGATAGTGGTCAAAAGTATGATAACAATCAATTTATGAGATCGAACCTATACATAAAAGAGGTTATAAGACCCAATCCCATGTAGGCAAGCATTTTGGCTAGTAACAGAAAAAAGAAGAAGATGATATTCCTTATGATTGGATGTGAGAAGTTACAATTTATGATATTTCTAAATATTTGGCTCTAAAATTGTAAGAGAATCAACTCAACTAAAAGTTTAAAGTGATAGTTGAAGACTTAATATTAAGTTTATACTCTAACATGCCTCTTCACATGCAACCTCGTTATTGCTTGGCACATGGTCCATGCACAAGTCTTCTATTTGCCTTGTGCTGGAATATTTAACATTTTTCAATCCGTGCTTAAAAAAAAACAATTTTCAATCCAAGTGGTGGCAGGACTTGAACTTCTGACCTCCAGGTCAACAAGACTCATATCATGTATAGGACAAAAGCAACAGTCATTTCCCAAACAGTGTCAGGGTCGGCTGCATTAATCCATTAACAAAATACCATGTAGAGGACAAACTCGACTAAAAACTTAAGCTCGTAGTTGGCCTAATATTAAATATACTCTTAACAAAAACAAAAGCAAATCAATAAATAACCATTTATAAATGTGGTGTCAATACCTTCCTCCGGGGAGTCATCCATACGAGATCGCCCATCCTCATCAGACACGCAGAGGAAAACAGAGTTGTTCACGAGATTACCCAAGGCAACCAAAGTTCCCAGACCAAATTGTGCAAGCAGAAAGAATCCCGGTATAGGATAATGCCATAATCCAACCATGTCCCATATTTCCATGTCCTGAATATTTTGTGAAGAAGTAACTTTCAACCATACGGTGTTTTTGTCTTATTGAAAAATGGAAATTATATGCCAACGAAAGAGGAGTACCTTCCCAAGTTTCCCATTCAAGAATGCAAATGCTACATTGAAAATATACGTGCTAACAGCCCACAAGAGGATGAAGACAAGAAGAAGCCCATTCAACCGATGCAAGCGAAATACTGAAGGGAAAGCGTAGACAATGTACCCAACATACGCAAGTAACCCAAAAGCACATAAACTTGCAAAATGGAAACTCCAGAATGATAAAGCAAACAAAGAGACCTGTCAATTTTACCACTGAAAGATTTCATATAAATAATTTAACATAAATTCAAAGAGATATCGTATTCATCAAAACTTTGTAAAAAAATTCACAAGAAATAAAGACACGTTCTTCTACACTTATTTATGCAGCTGGCTATATATGTCAAGTGCCAAAGAACCACCAATTCAATTAGTAAGACCCAACCCAGAAGAAATCCACAACCGAATAACATTAAAATGATTAAAAAAAAGTGATATTATATAAATAAATAATGAAATAACCATAAATTTAAAAACACTAATTTCTGGTTTCAAGGCAGGTAAGTCCTAAACCTTCAGCCAAAATTTATCTTTTAGCTTGTTTCATAAGATTGCAATTATTTTCTTTGAAATCTAAAACTACTTATTCTTGGCTAAGAAAAAAAAAAATTCTTCCTGAAGGTGTGATAATTCATGCCCCCGAGGCGGCGAGGCCCTGAGCCGACTTTCAAATATTATGACCTTATATGTTCATATGGCATCCGCTAAATTACTATTACTAATACAAAAACTGTGCTCAAGTAACACCTAGCTCATCATATAGAAACTAATGTCAGAAGTTCCTTTTCACAATAGGTGCATTTCATGAATATTTCCAACTAACTAAACATCTAATAGCTACATGTGAACTTTCAGATAGGTAACACAAAATTGCATCAACATTAACCTCTAAAAAATTATGGCAAATATGTAGTTTAGAAATATGTACCGGGAAACCATACGTGAAAAAGTTGATACTGAAGGTCCGAAAAACTGCTCCCCTCAATAACACATTGGTATGCTTTACACCAGTCCTGCACGTGATGAAACACTTCGTTAAGGCTTGCAAGCAACCAGGAAGAAGTCTCGACTGACAATCAAACCTCCTCTCTGGCAAAACCCACATTAAGTCCAAAAGAGGATCCATCAACCTATAAGTCTAGTTGGAAGCTCTTATAAACTTTGATCTAGAACCATATAAGTTCGCTCAAAATTGATAATCAGAAAAGATCATTCATATGACATGTCGTGATGAGTAACGACAAAATAGATATTACAAGCATATTACCTTGATTCCCGAATGAAAAATGAATGTTTTGAGGGAAGAAGCTGATCTGTCAAATGATTCGCGCTCATGGATAGAATAAAATCCATTTCTTCCAAATCACGTTTAACATATGATATCTGAGTTGAGAGAAAAAAAAAATTAGGACACAAATAGTAGATATCAGCAAAAGTATGATAAACAAGAGACATGGATGCACGAAATATTGGAGAAGTGGCATAGCATATATGATATAGATGGTACATGTCTCACTAAATAAGGACTAGAATTTATTAATGGGCAAATTACAGGTAAGTACCTAATTTGCAAATAGCTCCCTATACATCTTTTCGCAACAACTAACTCCTCATACTTGCAATTTTTCATTCCGTCAGTCAGATTGCATTGAAATTTTTTTTCTCTCTTTCTCTCGCCATGTGTGTGAAACATGTTTTATCATTTATTTATTTTTTTTCAAAATACTTATTTTATCCTTAATATCACCATCAGTTTCACATTGCAGGAATGAAAAAATGAAAGTACAAGGAGCTATTTGCAAATAGAGTTAAGTATAGGGTTTTTATCTTTTAAAAATAATATATGCGTACCGTAATGTAGAAAAGCAGCATACAGAGAGCAGAACAGATCTTCGGCCAGCCAGAATCCACCGAGATTTTGAACAGACCAATGAACTCAGCAATCCATTGAACCGTATTTGGGAATTCTATTGGCAGCTGATATACATAAAGCAGGGCAATGTTGAAGCCCGCATACAACTTAAGAGGCCTCCACCACCTTCAAAACCAAATGCAAACTTGTGCAATGTAAGTGACTAATCACCAATTCAAACAAATTTGAAGGGAATGAAGGATAAAGAAAACATTAAACCACCTGAAAAGTCCTAGAAAATTGCTTGTTAGGGACCAATCCACAAGGCCGACACAGATTCCAATAAAAAATGGTAGAGAAACCCATGAGGGATGGCTAATTCCAACAACTAGCTGAATTCCAGGTGACAGCAAACATGAAGCAACCCTTAGATGAGAACCTTCAATACAAAAGACCAAAGATTCATGCAAATTAGGCGAAACATGATAGCTAGAATAAACATGAACACGCAAATTATGTTTGTAGGGAGCATAATAGTTAAAGGCGCAAGGAGTACAAAAGCTCAAAAGGATTTTGGCACACGCTAGGTGAAAGTCACCCAGCCTGACCATCTGTGATGCAAAGCACAAGCCTTTGAGCCTCGCCTAGGGAGATATTGTCAGATAATAATGATGAAAACATTAAAATCAGAAAAATTGCACATGTATGAACTACTTACAAACCTATTTGTTCAACAACTAATAGGAAATGTTCCCAACAAGAATCTCGCCACGGAATCAGGCCATATTCGTCCCCGTATATGTCAACTACAGTAACCAAAATCACTAATAGTTGAAGAGTGATAAAATATATTACAGAGGGAGTCTTCCACGACTGGATTCTGTCAATGAAACAACAAACGTTAAGTCTCAATCCAACCAAAGGTAACAAAGGAGCAGAAAAAATTGCATAAAACCGAAACAAATTCTTACACCATAAATCCAGTTAATTCTGCCCACCATGCATTAGCCACACTCCATTTATCTCCCTCAGCAGCCCATATAATAAGATATATTACTTGAGAAAAAACTACAAGTATGGAAAATATGATAACGGACCAAAATAACAGGAATCGCCCTCGATAACGAAATTCTGTAATAAAAAAAATTGAAGAAGAAGACAAGTTAGTAGTATTAAAAAAAATCACTTGTAATTTAGAGGATTCAGTACAAAGAAGCATGAACAAGAAACCATATATTTCTGCATGGTTTAGACATCCTGCGATAAAGTTCAACAATTAACAAAATATGATGTCAAATTCTTAAAGGTTTCATTTGGATGCATGAATTTGATTTGAAATTTGGTGTTTTAAATCTTGTTTTTCAAATACAAATATGATGTTTGGAAAATCATAGAATTTAAATTGAAAAAGGTAACAGTTGTTATTTGGAATTCCATGTTCAGGTATGTTTTGAATCCAAATGGATTTGAGCCAAATCCAAATTCTTTGTGCATCTAAACATTGTATTTGGAATTTTTTGGCTCATTAATGTGTGGGCGTGTTGGGGCGGGTATGGCCGTATGGTAATAGTTAATGAGGTGTCATTCTCTCATTGGCTTGGCCGAGTCTCATCCATCAACTCTATAGCTTGAATTCTTTTTTCACTTATCATTATCTTAAGTTGTATTGATCAAGTGATTGTAATCACCCTATGCACGTAATTCATTCTGATCCAGGGTTTCTTGTCTACTGAGAAAAAATCCAAAAATCTTTTGCAAAGAGGTCTTTTATGCCCACACATTAATTAAACAATATAAAGTACATGGTGCAAGCAAACTATTAAGAGTAAAAAGGGCATATAATTCAAACCAGTAGATCTACACAAAGCATCTCACTTACCTATTTTTGGCGCAATATATTGGATAAGAAGAAAAGCTATCAAATCAACAAGAGAGATCAGACTCCAATTGGTTAAAGCAGCTGCAATAAGATGTACAAAAATGGATCAAATCCCAGAAAGTAATAACCAGGCTTCACAAAGTGAAAGACTATGAAATGCATATACATTAAATAATCTCGCCCCTTCAGAAACACACAGATTTGTCATATTCAACTTCAACGTACCAATCACTAAAATACTAAACACACTCAATTATAAGCGGTCAAAATATTCTCAAACATGGTCCATGAAATGTTTATCATTCTGAGAATATGTGCAATGGAAGTAAATAGATCAAACCTACATAAAGTACAAAGATTCTCCAATAGCCAGATAAAATCAAAACACAACACATGTGATGGAGGGAGTATGATTCTAGCAGAAGATATATGTCAAATGCATATAAATGAACAAGTTACATGAGATATCATGCAGAATATTGTAAATTGAGTTACTCACACTTACACACACATAACTGGAAACTTTAGCCGTGAAGATGTCACGCACATAAAATACTTGGTTCAAATATTCTCAAATACGGCCCATGAAATGGATATCATTCTAAGAATATGTGCAATGGAAGTAAAAAGGTCAAACCAACAAGGCTCTATATTTAATTATTTATACATTATACTCAGTATGAACTCTATCAATCTCTTTGTTCGTATCATCACTAAATCACTCAATCAATTAGCAAACTATCTTTCTAGACTATAAAAAAAAAAAACCCGAGCGCATGGCTATAAGCGACTTCATAGCTTCGTCCCACTACCTTCTAAGTATTATGGTTCTCCAATGGATAGACGACTCAACAAGCTACAATTCAGTGAGGTAAGCATATAATTTACGTTCTCCACAACATATTGCGTAGATCAAAACTGAATTACTTCAATTTACAACGCAAACTTTATTATGACCTTATACAAGACAAAAAAAGAAAATGAACTCAGAAATGAGCACACACACACATATAAGGACAACAAGTTAACTAGAATCTAAAATTATTTGCACAATGAGCAAACTTTAAGTTCATATCAGAATGGAACTAAAATTACAATAACTTCAAAACAACCCCTTTTAACTGATCTTAGAGCACAATAACAAAACTTTTAATGCAAAATAAAAATAAAAATAAATTGCGAAACTCACCAGATAAGAGCAGCATAGGCAAAACAAACCCTCCCAGAAAAGTCCCCATGAAAAGCCCTTGTCACAGAAAATCACTTCAGTTTCATTGCCTCAATCAAAATCTGAAAATCCATCAAATGGGTTCTTATTGCGTATCAGAACCCCGAAAACCCATTTCCCGGAAAGTCCAAATTTTCTCGGAAAATGGAGAACCTGAATCCTGCTTCAGCTGAACAAATGATGAAACGAACCCAGATTGTCCTTATTGGCTCTTTTTTCCCAGTTTACCGGAAAAAATAATAACAATCGTGCGTCAAAAAAATGTGTAATCTAAACATAGATTATACACGCAATTTACCAAATGGTCCGACCTGAAAGTCAAGAATTTATATAGTTTACAGAAAAAAAGAAAATTGAAAACAACGTGAGCACGAAGCTTGGGTTAGCATAAGAAAGGTAAATTTGTTTGATGCCTCTATAATTTTTGTTTTTTTTTTTCAATTTTAGCCCATAATTAGCGTTTCTAATAGTTTTAACCCCAAAATTTACCCCTCAAACTTGCTATAAGACGGGAACGAAAAGCCAATGACTTAACCGGACCCGAAATTAGGTTGAAAATGCCTAGTATGACACGAGAGTTCGGTTTCAGACCGAGTCAAGTTTAAGTTTACGTGTAAAATCTATAGACCCATGCAGTTTTTACTTATCATAAAATTGGCCAATTTCATTTTATGCGACTAAAACTCGCAATTAGATCTGACGAAATGGATCCAACTAGCTGACATAAATTCAATTCAACTTAAAACAATCTATTGTTATCCTACAAATTTAAGATTGGATCGGGTTGGATCGAACAAATCCACACATTTTACGCTAAAAATTGACTATCTTAGGGGTTTAAATCATTAACAATCCTAATTATGGGCTAGAAATAATAAAAAATGTAAATTCAGGGGTACCAAACCATATTACCCAAAATGTAATTTTTGTAAACATTTTGGGATTTAAATGTAATTTCAGACTGTAAGCAATGACCTTTTTGACCAATCGGAATATGCGATCTGTTTCTTGTCGTGGGTTTATTTTTCGGTAACGTCTTTTTCATTTCCAATTTTGGGCTTCAGAGAGATGCTGATTCGCCAAAAGAGGTAGTGTAATTGTTGACGTGGAAGGAGGGTATTATTGACATTTGGTTATTTTATGTTCCGGAGCTCATGTGATTGGTCAAAATATAATAGTCAACGGAGTTTTTTTTTTTTTTCATTTTTATTGGATCTGTTTAAAGCAAATCTGGATTTGCCAAAAGAGACTGGGCCCATTTGTAGGCCCAAATGAAAATGGGCTTCTCAAGTTTAAGGCCCAAAGTGGCACCCAGGCCCATTAGAATATTTCATCGCCAAGTGGTTTAAGCCTTTGAATTTTCTTTGAAGTCTCAGGTTCGAGTCTCATTGCTGACGGTATGAGATGAGTTATTTGAGTTTAAGGGAGAGAGCTAGTTGCAATTGTACACATAACTGAACATTATCATCCGAGTAAACACGAGATTGCCATAGAAATCTGCAGATTTACGATCTGATATATAGCATATGCATACTCGGGAAAAGGTATTTCTCCGGACATTCATCACATGACCGAACGTTATTGTTCGAGTAAATACGAGATTGCCATAGAATTCTGCAGATTTACAGTTTGATATATAGCATATGCATACTCGGGAAAAGATATTTCTCCAGACATTCATGAAAATGGACCCGAAAAGCATAATTTTAATGGAGAAACATGCAATTCATATCGAAAGTTTAATATGCATCCGTATTTGGATAGTACAAAACACAATGCAGCAATTGTTAAGCTCAACAAATATAAGGGACATACTTATAGCAGAGGAAGGGAACAAGCCGACACAAAATAGGCGGAGATCGCATTGATCACAGCCTCGCATATGAAATCCGAAAACTCGCTGAATGGCACCTTCTAGCTTCGGTCCCCATTCCTCTGTAGGTCTAGCTGAGTAAGCAAGTATCGTCAAACATGTCACTAAATCATACTATTACAATGAAGCATATAAATACAGTAAAGTAAATGGAAAATTGCTTAAGAACAAAGAACATCGTGTTTAATGACTGTCAAAAATGTTCGTGGACGAGAAATTTGTTTCAGTGAACTTCAGCACTTCCACTCCCGGGGTTTAACTTACAGAGAAAAGGGTCATTTCGGAACATTTCAAAGTTTCTTCTGTTCAGTTTGGGACGCTATTCAAGTAAACTAAGTCAACAGTACATGTGTTAAATCTCCGTTAATCTTTTCACCTAAAAGCACTGTTACGTCTTTATTTACATATAATCACGCAGTCAGCAACTGAATATTATAGAATAAAATGCTCTTACGAAGTACGAACCATACATTGAAATAGAACCCGAAAAAATAAATAAAAAAGAGTCGTGTACGTCTCAAACTACGTATGTAACTTTGTTGCGTATGAAATTGAACAAATGTACCAAATTGACAATTTTTTGTGGCAAAAACTTAAAAGGAGGGGCTGAGGAGGTTTACCTTTTTGTACATTGCATTCGCACCCTCTACGAGAATGTCCGATATGGAAAAGCCATGATTGTTTGCTGCATGCACTATACAAATTCATCATCACTATCATCTTCAAAGTCAGAATCTGATTCATCGCTCTCTGGTCCCATTAGTGAATTCATGTCAAATGATGGCTCTGCTTCCATCTCCTCCATGTCAATCGAGTCATAGTCCATACGTTGCTGAAACTTCTCATCAGAGCAGTTAAGAAGCCAAGCAAGAGAACACTTATACCCCTTCTTCGCAACCATCTTATGTCTTGGTTTTATGGTAGATTCCAATCCATACGTAAAGAATGCCGGGAAATCAACTAAGTCATCCAAAGGCCTCTCCATCACCTTTTGGAAGTAATCGAAGCTGAGTTTCATAATATCAAGATTCAAAGCAAGCACTTGGGGACACCCCACGACCATCTTCCGGACTTGTTGCAAGGAGAATCCGCAATTGTTGAGAAAATCTACATGTTTCAACATAGGAGCATTACTGAGGCTCACAACCTGTGGCATCTTTTCAACAACTTTACCAAATTCTTCGGGACTCAAATCGATAATTTCATTAAGCCAATTTCTTCGACTAAGAAGCTTCTCCTTCAGGTCAAGTCCTATGATCTCAGGATACTGTGCTATCACTGAAGAAACTGATGTTTCCCTGACATTGAACTCTAGAAGGGACTCCACGTTCGGTTTCACCGTTTCCCGTAATCCGAACCCGAGGATGTGAGGCTTCTTCTCTATCAATCTAGCCACGGCAAACCTTGGAATATCCAAGCTTTCAAGATACTCCACAAAAGGTTTGATCACCCGACCTACTCGCATTCCTAATATCTCCGGGTACTCGGTTAAAATCCTTCCTATTTCTCTTCTTGTCACTCCAATGCCAACCAGATATGCTACCGAAGTGCTCATCGTCCCCTCAAGCTTGAAACCTAATACTTCTGGATATTTCTCCAGAACCCGAGGAATGTCAATTGGCTTGATATCCATCCCTTGGAGATACTTAACCACCGGGGCGAGGTCTACAACAACACTAGCATGGAGGACCTGAGGATATCTTCTCAAGAAGTCTGTCAAAGTAGATTTTTTAACACCTAATTTGCCCAGATAATCAAGCACGGGAATCATGTTCTTCTTTACGCTACAGCCAAGAACGAGTGGGTAGTAATTAATATCTTCAATCGTAAGTCCTATATTGTGAAGAAAATCCACACGTTCTCTCATAACCTCAGCTGTCACAGGAAGCTCCAATCCATCAAGTTCATCAGGTACAATACCAATTCCCCTCAAGAACTCATAAACACGGGCACGATTTTCTGCCTTCTCATTCTTCATGTCTAATAAACTAGGGCGACTATACAAGGATTTGGAACTCTCTTGTTTCCGACGTGAGCGAAAAGTCTTTGGCTTGGACACAGATGAACTGACATAACTAGATGCAACTGTTCTACCAGAAATACAGTACCAAGTCGTGTTATGTAGTCCAATTCTCTTCCCATGGATGCTTGGAGTTCGAAGAGTTGGTGTAAAAATTAAATGGGGTTTACGGTTTGTAAGAGAAGGTAACTCCGGATGTAGAAGCAACAAACTAGGTTTTGTGATGCTCGCACAGATTTCAATCTTCATATTTAAGGATTACCAGTATGAATGAACCTGCACGGAGACAATGCAAGCTCAGCAATTATGAGCTCTAAATGAAACTCTTTGAACATGCAATGTCAACGATACAATCAACTAATTATCATATGGGTAATTATCATGAAAAAAAAAAAAAAGATCAGAACAAGTATTTGTTTATTTTGAAAGAAAAGAAACACATTCGGGAAGGTTTGTGAAACAGTTTGATATTATTTATCATATAGTCCTTGAAACATATATCAGCACAAACAGTGGAACTAACATTAACATGACAACTAGAAGATCTATGTGAATAACAATAAGAAAAATCGTTTTCCATTGATGCGGTAAAATGTCAACTAAACCGCCTTCACATAAACAAACCCCAGACCCCATAAAAGCCAACCAAGCCACATCCCAAATAAGGTCAACATCATCTAAAGAACTTTCTGTAAACTTCATGGGATCCTCAGATCATATTCTCATCCTTCACTTCAGCCTCCCTATTCTGTACATGCCCATATCCTATATTATTAACAAAAGAGGGCAAAGAATCTCAACCTTAGAGTTAATGGTTGAGGCTCAACCAAGACACATTTGAATTGGATCCGGTCAAGCACTCCGTGCCCATAAATTCATTGATAAAGGGTGTTTATTCGTGACATGCCAAACTCTCATAGCTTAGTTGAGTCTCAAACATTAACTCTATAGCTGAGATTCTTTTTTCTCATCCGAGAGAAAGGAGTCTCACTACTAGTGCTAATGGCTATACTCGACCAAGACACATTTGAATAGGATCTTGACGGCCACAAATTCATTAAAAGTGGATATGAGTGTTAATTAGTGATGCGCTAAACTTTGTTAAACTTGACTGATTCCCGGCATTAACTATATAACTGAGATATTTTTCTCAAGAACAAAAACTTTAAATATATACACAAAAAATTCATATTTCAATAGTTACTCCTAAACTATCCATTTCAAAGGCTCACAACTCACTTAACTAAATCATGAACTCAATTTTTTCCTTCCCTTCCCTGGATTTTCACAGCAAGTTCAAGTTTCTCAAACACCTATCATCACTTGTAAACTAATTAGCAAGTGAAAACATGTTTTGGCCTTGGAAATTCCAGGAAAATCAATCAAGCATACCATATGTACTCAACAAGAAAGAAATAAATAAAAAGAAGATGAAAAGAAGATAACCTGGCAGCGAAATTCGGCCGGAGGTGAGTTCTCCGGCGACCGGAGAGGACGACAGAAGAGCAGAATCGGAGAGCTTCGGGCTCGGAACCTCAGAATCGGAAGGGTAAGGTTTTGGGGTCACCGTCACACACCTCAGCTTAACGTCTTATTTTCTGCGCCCAGAAACGACCGGTAGTTTTCATTCCCAATTGTTGTTGGGCCCAATTTCATAAAACTGGGCCTCAAACCGGCCCAACACGAAGCTCGAAGCCCATAGCAAAATGCTGAGGAATATTCCAGTGCGGGAGGTGCAAAAATGCATGAAATTGCAACTGGTTCCGGAAGCTTGAGAAGAGCCAAAATTGGAATTTTGAGGAGATCGGGAGAGAGAGAGAGAGAGAGAGAGAAATGGTGGGAACGAGTCTCGTCTTCTTGTTAATTGTGGTTTCTGCAACTTCTGGAGCTGCTTCGCAGTGCTCGATTCAAGGTGGTACCTTTTTTTTGCTTGCTGTTGCGATCATTTTTTTTTTGTTCGTTGACTGAAGAACTTGGTATTCTTTGGTCGATTTTGTTAGTGTTTTGGTGGATTATAGCTTTGTTGTGAATGATTTGTTTGTTAATACTGTAGCTTGAGGATTGGTGATTCATGGTTTTGATGATTGTTTGGCTCTCATGAGTTTTAGGACATTGTTGTTGGGTAATTTGTAGTGATACTTGAATTTTGAGCTGCTTGTGTATTTATTGTGTGTGCACTCTGTTGAGTTGGTAATTTAGATTTCAGGTCGGGTTCAGGTTTGTGTACTTATTGTGTGCACTCTGTTGAGTTGGCAGTTCAGATTTCGGGTTGTGTTCAGGTTGAAATGAACTGACCTTAACCCGGCCCATATGAGGTGCGAGTTTGTCATGTAAAAAGTTTGGGTTGTCTGGCCCGAACCTTGCATTCGTCACGGAAAACTTGACCCGAACAGTAATGGAGCATAATTTGTTTGACCCGAACCTGCAAAATACGGATTAGTTTTCGGGTAATTTGGTTCAAATTGTCAGCTCCACAATTGAGCTACGCTAGGTAGCTCATTCCAATTCCACTTAATAGAACACACGATCTCCGATTTCAAAAAAGAAAAGAAAAGAAAAGAACTCACTATCTCCAATGAAGATACATGATGTTTAAATCATGGGATCATATACATTTTCTCTTGATTACTTGTTTGTTACATAGAAGTGGAATTTAGCGCAACGGTAAAGTTGTTGACTTGTTGTCTTCTTACTTTTGAGGTCATTGGTTTGAGGAGTAAGATTGCGTACATAAATGACCCTTTTCAAGCCCCGAAACGCACAATTGTGAGATCGTTGGAGCCTCGAGCGATGAGTGCTAGGGCGCAATTGGATAAGTGTTGTTTTGGGTACATCTATGCATTTCTTTGTTTTGGTATTTTTTTGTTTTTTTTTCTAGTTTATGGTATTTCGTTGTATGACTTGTATCAAGCTTGTTGGAGAGAAAGAGAGTATAATCAGAAACAGTTTGTGTATATAGTTATTTGGCTTAGTGTTTCTGAACTTGGTTTTTATGGGTCAGTTCCTTAGCTTTTATTTTCCTAATTGGATGGTTTTGGAAATTTTTGTTCTATTCAGGAACTCCTCTGGTAAGGAATATCAGTGATCTTCCTCAGAGTAACTTTGGGAAAGAGGGCTTGTCTCACATCACAGTGGCCGGCGCTGTTTTGCATGGTATGAAAGAGGTACGATATGCTTTTAACCTTCTATGCTAACGTTGAAATGGACAATCATGCAAAAATTCAGAGTTATCAACCAAAATCTATATTTATGTAAGAAGTGAATATCGTATCAGAAGTTTACCAAACTTTACCTATATTGTCTCCTATACTTTACCAAACTTTTGTCATAGGTCGAGGTATGGCTCCACACTTTTGCTCCAGGATCGTGCACGCCTATTCACAGGCACTCTTGTGAAGAAGTTTTCATTATTCTAAAGGGGAGTGGGACTCTCTATCTTGCCTCAAGTTCACATGAAAAGTACCCGGGAAAGCCTCAAGAGTTTCCAATCTTTTCAAACAGCACATTTCATATCCCTGTTAATGATGCTCATCAGGTACTTTACAACACTCGACATTTGCTATTTTCAGAGCATCCATACATTTCTATCTATAATGAGTATCAACTTTCCTTTTATTGTCTAGTTAGTTATCTGTGAATTACCAAGAATATTCATAAGTTAGTTAGAACTTATTATTGCACGAAACATCATACGCTAATGTATTTTTTTCCATAAACTTTATTATATTAGGGACCAAGAGCAATGGAAGCTCGGGACCCAATAACATAACAAATCCAAAACAAACCCGCAAAGACTGTTATTTTATCATATTTCTAAACCCTCCACTCTAAAAGACTCAAACCTTCGTAAAATTTAGAACCACGGAACTAAGGTCGAGGCTTAACTTTTTGTGCAGATCTTAACTCTATCATGTCACTATTTCAAAAAGAATGTTGATTTCATTTCTATAGAAACTGGGTTAGCATTGCATGAAACATCATGCACCAGTTGTTTTTTCTTCTTAAACTTCTTTGTACTTAATGAAACAGGACCAAGAGTAATGAGAGCTCAGGATCCAGTAACATAATAAATCCAAAACAGCAAAGACATTTTAGCATATTTTAAAACCCTCAGCTCTAAGAGACTCAGACCTCAAAACTTCCTAAGATTTAGAACCCAAACAAAAGGGTGAGGCCTAAAGACATCATACGCGACCACACGCGAACGCACAAAGCAACCTAAGAACCTAACTCAAAGAGTAATGATATTGAACTTTAGCAACATATATCATATCTTTTTTGTGTCTCGAATCTCAATTGCTCGCTATTCTCTTTCCAGGTCCAGAATACAAATGAGCACGAGGATTTGCAAGCATTAGTGATTATATCTCGTCCGCCCATGAAAGTGTAAGTAGCGTCTCTTGTGCCATTAGATGCTACATTTGTTGGAACTACTAATATATCATCCTCCCTATTTAGCTGAGTTAGTGCTTTCATGTCTATGCTCACAATTCAGCTTGGTGCGTATGTATATATTTGTTTGAATGTTTTCTCGTGCTAAGGGAAAAGTTACTCTCTGTAGCCGATCCCAACATTGTTCGTGAAATGGATTTGTTGTTGATTTTCTCGTACTAAGAGAAAAGTTACAATCTGTAACCAACCCCGACAATGTTTGGGAAATGACCTTGTTGTTGATCTCGTACTAAGAGTGAAGTTACAATCTGTAACCAACCTTGACACTGTTTGGGAAATGACTTTGTTGTTGATATCTCGTACTAAGAGAAAAGTTACATTCTGTAACCAACCCGACATTGTTTGGGAAATGGCTTTGTTGTTCTCGTGCTAAAGATTATGCAGCCAACCCTGACATTGTTCAGGAAACGACTTTGTTGTTGTTATTCGTTAAGCGGAAAGCTCTAATTTGTTACCTCTTTCAGGTTCATTTACGAGGACTGGTTCATGCCTCACACAGCAGCAAAATTGAAGTTCCCGATGTATTGGGACGAGCCATGCTTTCAAGCATCTGCTAAAGATGAGCTTTGACTGTGAGTAATGCAAATTGACAGAGTGATGTAAAGAATGTTGTGATGTTTTTTTCTTTTCTGTGAACAATTGTGTACATAAAAAAATAGAAGCTAAAGTTATTGTTTTGAGAATTAGGTGTTTTGGGTGAAACTAAAGCTATTTTGGCCTCAATTTATGGCATGAATTGAATGTACACTTGCATTTCTTTCCCAATATAGCAAACTATTTATTTAAAATTAAACGGTCATCTCACGTTAGGGTCCGAGATGGCTAGTGTGTATGGTATGATCATTGATGAATGTATCTGGTTGGGGTCGGGTTTGGAGAAACTGCTTTTTTCTTTTGTTAATCGGTCTGCGAACGTATTAGCTGATTTGTTAGCGAGGGCTTCTGATTACATGTCTGATCGATGTATTTGGGTTGCGCCTGAACTAAAAACGGTTTTCAAATTTCAAATGTAGAATGTTCAAGCCCATAATTTTGGGCTCATATTAATTTAAAGTATCGATAATATGGATTTGTTGGCCCAAGTTTCTACTCCAACAGGCCCAATTTCAAAGCTCACAATCGAACTGGTTTGGTTCAATAACCGGCCCGACCGGACCAGGGTGCGCACGGAGCACCAGGTGCATTATAGCCAAACCCACCCAGTGACTCCTCTTCTATATCCTCCACACCACCGATCCACCGACGATTCTCGCAATTTCTCATTTCCATTTGATATCCGAAACCCTAACCTCCCATGGATTTCTTCAAATCCGTCTTCTCCAACGAGCCAGATCCTCCGAGATCCGATCCCGAATCGTCCAGAATCGAGAACCAAACCGCCTCGGACTCGTCGGACTCAGATCCCGCTTCGCCGCAGCACGGCTCAAACCCTAACACTAACTCCGATTCCGAACCTGAAGCTGAATCTGAAACCACCAGTGCATGGAGCTTCGGAGGTCTGATCAGAAACTTGACGATCAAGTCCGAGTCGGTGATCGAAACCTACCGGCGCAACCTCCAGGAGTTCGGGACCGGCCTGAAGAAGGAGATCGAGGTGGCGCAGGGGTCGCTGGGGACGGTTAGCCACGCCATTGATGAAATCGGGAGCACCGTGATCAAAGGAACGTCTCAGATCATCTCTCATGGCAAGGAGGTAATTCTAGCCGCTGATCAAGAGTCCGATTCGTCTGGTAGTAGTCAAAGCCAGAGCTTCAATTCGAAGCGGTACAGTAGGTTCGATGCTCAGGTTTGTGCGATTCAGAGTGATGTTGGTACCTACTGTGATGAGCCTGAGGATTTGAGTGATTACATGAAGTGGAAATTAGGGTTTGATTTGAACGAAAAGAGGGAAGAAATTGAGGGATTGTTTGAAGAAAATGGAGCTATGGAGAGTGTTTACAATAGGATTGTTCCAAGCAGTGTTGATCATGAGACATTTTGGTGTAGGTATTTCTATAAGATCCATAAACTCAAACAAGCTGAGGATCTTAGGGTTAAGCTTGTGAACAGAGCCATTTCGACCGAAGAGGAAGAGTTGAGTTGGGATGTTGATGATTCGGATGACGAGGAGGAGAAGAATAGTAAGAAGAATTTAGTATCGAAAGTTGATAGTGAAACGGGTAAGGAAGCGATGAGGGATAGTATTGTCGAGGATGAGAAATCGCGGGTTGGTAGTGGAAATGTGGAAGGGATCAATGTGGGTTTGAGAGGCGATTCATTAGAAAACGAGGAGTCGGTTGGCAATACCGATGAGAAATCATGGGTTGATAGTGAAAATGTGGTAGGTAGCAATGTGGGTTCGGGAGGAGATTCCTTGGAAAACAAGGAGTCGGGTGGTAATATTGTCAAGGATGAGAACTCTCGGGTTGATAGTGAAAATGTGGAAAGGACCAATGTGGTTTCAAGAGGCGAGTCGGGTGGAAGTGGCTCTAATCAATTGGCGGATAAGGATAGTGTGAGAAAGGTTGTTGATGATGAGAAAGAGCATTCAGAGAAACCCGATGAGAAAGTGGTGGCGGGTTTGGAAGCTAAGTCAGACCATGGAAGAGAATCTTCGAAAGGTAGCGACTATTCAGTAGTGTCAACCCAACCATCATTGCCAGAGGAAGAAGACCTCGGTTGGGACGAGATTGAGGATCTTAGCAGCATTGATGATAATAAGAGAATATCTCAAAGTGGGAGCCCGAACAGAGCTGATTTGCGTAAGCGGCTGATTGTTGCAGAAGAAGAGGAAGATTTGAGTTGGGACATCGAAGATGATGATGATGATGATGATGATGATGAGCCAGTTAAAGCTTAATGTCAAGTTTATTTTATTTCCTCACTAGTTATTCCTGCAATTGTTACATGTATAGGTCGGGTTGGATCAAATTCTTCATTGTCATTAGTTTCAGTATTCAAATTTGAAGCAATTGTGTTCATAATAAATCTGTTGTTTCTTGTGCATAAATTATTGCAGATTCTTTAAAAGATCCCTTGGTGCATACCGGAGTCTTAGATGCTCAAAATCATTGCGTGGAAGTCGGGAAATTCTACTTGTGAGTTTCTGTACTGTTCTGTATATATACGTGTTTAGCCTTTAAAGTAGTCGAACTGGTTGGAAACTTACTCTGATGAAATAATATGTGCTTACTATTTGTTAATAGCGGATACGATTACTTTTATCAGTATCTTGGATCATTTGTTTCTCTTTAGCAAGAACTTGGGTTGCTCGGTTTTTTCTTCAGACAAAAACCTTGTTACTAATATTTACATCGTGTTTGCGTGTGTTCGTGCTCAATGCAATGTATTGAAAGTTTGAGGAATTTGTCATTTTTGGTTAAAACATTCACAAGATAGATATGAATTTCTCAAGATGTGTTTGTGAAGAGACTCAACATAAATAACATAAGTTGATACAAAATTCTGCCCTCTACTACTAGCCCTAATTCACACTCATTGAGCTCAACTACTAAAGCCCTAACCGCGATTGATGCTTGGCTTCCAAGAAAAGTATAGTGACCGACACCAGAACCAAACCCTATGAAACTGAAGTTAACCGAAAAAAAAAAAAAAAAGACATGACCCTTGTTTGTACAAAATAAGAGAAAGCTCCTTCTGAGCAAGTGAACCTGTATAAGATTAGGATAGGACATGACAGTACCTCTGCTAAACAGTGATGCCTGAGTCAGGCGTGGCCTCTGCTACACGTGACTCCACCGGGGAAGGTAATGTGAGGAGTCGACCCTTCTGGGCGCGAGGTGGAAGATGCTTTGCTGGTTTTCTTGTCCAGGGGAGGAACACGCCAGTGCCGCCACGAGGGAGCCTCCGAGGACTCAAGACCATGGGGTGAACGGGGGCTAACATGACAATTGGTGCGTGAAGGACTTCCCATTTGGGGATCAAGTCCATCGCCTCGCAGCCATTGAGAGCTCCATTCGGAATTGCTGTGTATGGGTTCGGAATGCTAGTGGGTTGCCATAAAGTCATGGCTGTGGCCAGAGGGGTTGTCGGAGACTGGCACTGGTTCGAGTCTAGCCGGACCCTGAAGAAGGTGATGCTGACCCTCTTGCTTGGAGAAGGGCACATGACATGTCTGGCCATGTCTGCACTGTTTCCCCTCAGAATTAAGAGAGACCTGCAAGTTCCGAGTTTGTTAGATACCGTCTCAGCACAGATCTAAGAGTAGCGTTTGGAATGAGAATGAGAAGCCATTTTCGTGACCAAACAGCACCTCAAAAGAACCATCTTGGCAAAATTGGTAAAACTAGAAAGAAGAATCTGTATGGAACAATGGTCATGAAGTTGCAAAGAGAGTTATTGGGGGACATTGACAGGACTATGGAGTTTTGATTCCCGAAACTCGTGATCAGCAGTGAAATATGAAACGTAACTAGAAGGTATGTCTATGTCTATCAACTATGTTTCGTAAAACTAGAAATAAGAATCTGTGCAGAGCAATGTTGATGAAGTTGCAGAGAGAGTTATTAAGGGCACATTAACAGAGCAATGCAGATTTGATTCCCAGCATCTTGTAACGTATCCAAAAGGTATGTCTATCTCTATCAACTATGTTCAGTAAAACTAGAAAGAAGAATCTGTGCATAGCAATGTTCATGAAGTTGCAGAGAGAGTTATTAAAGGCACATTAACAGAACTATGTAGATTTGATACCCGACGTCTTGTAACATAACCAAAAGGTATGTCTATGTCTATCAACTATGTTTCATAAAACTATGATTTCATGTGTCAGTTGTTTTATGAAATTTTGAGTCTTGCTTCTTAGAGTTGAGTCTAAGCATCATGAGAGTGAAGAATATAGAAAACGTACCCTTCTTTCAGTGAAAGCATGAGCGGCCCTTTATAGTTTCCATCATTATCACTCACGAGAATACGCCCAAAAGCCATTGTTGATTCTGAGAGGAGAATGGTTGAGATGGGCTGCTCCAAATGGGGTGGTTTCAGGAAAGGCTGTGAATGCTCACCCTACAAGAAAACATTTCTGAGAGACCGAGTATATGTCGTTATATCTACATTATGGGATTAAGGTTAAGCCTCAGTGTACCTCATCGAAGAAGCTAATGATGCAACTGTTAGGTCTTTTGTATACGGGTAATAGTTGCCACTGGATCATATGATCGATGACACTTTCGAGAAGAGCTGGAATCGGCTCTATATTGTCTGGAAAACACAAATAATTGACGTGGTTGAGGATCAAATCTATAACAAATTTGACAAAGTAAAACAAGTATGGATCTATAGGAGTTTGTTAATTGTCTTACTTGAGTGGTTGTTCTTTGCATCTTCATCTTTTATCTGTCCGAAAATTGGAACCCCAAACTGAATCAGCTCTCTCTTGTTTCCTTTGATCTCCTTGTTGAATAAAATGAAGGTCTCACCTATATTCATTTCCAGAAACTCCACTTAGATATTGGGAACGCAATCATCATCTCTTTTACATGCAACCTAAGAAGCCCAAAAAGTTATGCAAATTGCAAGCAATATTGTTCAATAGTACCAAAAAGTTGTGCAAACTCCAAAGTTTCAAGGTGAGCCTACAGGGGGAGGTAACACATGCACGTGTTTTGTAAACTCCGAATCAACTTCAGTACCATGTTATACTCGACTAATGTTAAGATTGGTCTCAAACTCCACGCCTTGTGGGACACTTCAACATCCTCAACTCAGTCACATAATGAATTAGGCTAAACCTTAATCCCTCAATATTCAAAAGAATCCATAAAGGAGTTCTACAACATTGGATGCAATTAAAATTATAACAAAAGAAAGTCGCCGAGCTCGTATCTTCTCTGGTGCACTATAACATATTGAGTGATTTTGAGATACAACCGGTTCTGAAACAGGGACTTACCTGAGAGTTCTCCATTTTGACCAGCAGCTTGGAGCTCATTCACAAAATCAGTCAGCTTTGAGAGCTCAGCACCAGTGAATATGTTCTCATATAGCTTTAACCCTTTTACAACATTCACCTGCCAGAGGCAACTATCCTTCAATCAGTAAAAATCAACTAGGTCCATTTTTCAAATTCTATTGTTTGTATTCAAGTGAACGTTTTAAATTGCGATAAAAGAACTCGCCATGTGCCCTTTCACTGGCTCCTTTGCGGAGAAACCTTTTGTCAACTTGATCCCGGCAATACGCGCATCACAGTCTTTGTGATTCAAGCACAACTCAGCAGCATCTTGAGGAGTGGCCTGCACATCTTGAGAACCTGCATATACCAAGCAGCAAAAATGACATCATTAGCACCACAATCATGAGACAAAGACATAAGATTATGCAGATAACAAGAGTTATTGATAGTTCCAACAAATTCATAACATCTATATTATCTTCTTATATATAACTCTTTGATCACTATTGTTTTCCTGAACCGAACACGTGACCTCTAGGTCACATGTAGAGCTGACAATTCGTGTTGTAACACAACACAAAATCAGCGTGTAATCGTGTCATGTTTGTGTTGGGCCTCCAAAATGACACAAACACGAACATGACACGGGCGGATTGCCAGCACTAGTCACATGGCAGCAATGTTACCGTTTTGTCCATACTCACCCTCATCATAATGAAATGTGCATTAGCAAGAAACTTCCACCAAAGACATGATGTTCAGCCAAAACTTCACTATGTCATTGTAGTATTGTAGTATAAGCTTCAGGAGAAGGGACCCTCCTCTCTGCAGCTTTCCCATTTGCATTGTATCCAAAAACATTAAAACAAACCAATTTCATTACACTTCAATGAAGTCACAGTGAAAACAGTACTCCAACAGCTCAACCAAGGGCCTAGTCATAATATAAAGATGCAAAAATCACATGATCACATAAGAATTAGTAATGAACCCATTTATTTTTCCTGTTACCACCCACATTAAATTCACAAGATTCTAAACCCTCAGCATCAAATATTTCCAATGATCACATTATACTAAGTACTAAAAGCTAAAGAAATTATAAACCAGCCACAACAATTATGGTTTCTTGTTAGGAGTTAATAATATGGACTCACGGATTGTTTTATATGTTAGTTGTTGGAACTCAAAGTAGCTTCTCCCCTAGAATACTCCACTTTTTTAGTTTTTTATTTATTAAGATAAAGCTAGGATTACCAAGATGCGGACTTTTGGTACGTCGACAACATCTGACTTCCACGATTATCAAACGAAGATTGAAAATTGTTTTCATTCATAATTAAAGTTAAAGGGATTGATACACGTCTTTTGTTACTTGTCTTTTACATAATCATCAGTTTCAGACAATTATCTACTACTATAAAAATACAACTATAAAAAACACATAAAAGTCGGTGAATAAATAATATAAAAATATTAAACACAACTTGTTCAATGATTGCACATGATTATATAATGATACTAAGATCGACCAGTTACTTCTAATACAACACTACAATTATCTGCTACTTCACTTATCAAGCAAACACTTAGAACTATCTTCATTCAAGTAATCCTAATAGCTTGTTTGGCTTGAGAGTCGGGATTGCATTTTATTTTGTACTTTTATTTTCTAGCCTCTGGGCTTTATAAATGAAAGATATCATTTGTCTATAAAAAAACAAAAAACAAAAAAAAAACTATCTTCATTCAAGTAATCCTAATTATGGTAATTAAACACAACCAGACTATTTTGTTTAGAATTGACAATTCGAGTTTCAGGAAAGCTAACCCCGAACGCCCCAAAATCCATGTTCAAATTGTAAGCACCTAAGATATATTGCACACACATTTTGCTTCTTAACACTAGCAAACAAAAGAGCCTGTCACTGTCCACCAAAAAAACAGGACAAGTTCAACCAGACTACCACCACTGTGACAATAGCTAGAAACAGCTAAATCCTAACCTGGATGCCTCAACTCAATTACCCAAACACCCCCTTTTTTGTCTCTTATTGTTCTCTCATTAATTCTCTCGCCCGAGTTGACCCGCCAACTCGGCCCGGTCAAACGAGTTCGTCACCGGTTCACAACCTCCTTGGGATCACCACCCAAATGTCACAAAAAGCCCTAGCCACCCGCACAAGCCTCCCGTGACGTCACTACATGATCGGACGGTTGAGATCACGTATAAAACTCTACACAGTAGATTAACGGTGAGATTCGCTGCTCCAGAAACTAACCATAAACACATCGTCCACAGCAAATCACAAATTACTTTGCCAATCAAAATGTTTAGAACGTTGAATCTGACAAATTTTCACAGTTTGGTTGATGAGAAAATGACGAGAAAATGGAATAGATTCATCGGCATTTTCTGAAGATTCTGTGAACTTAATAAGTGTGTTATTAAATACTGAGTCAATAATTTAATTTACGTCGACTAATAAATGAAATCTCCTTTTGGTTTTGGGAACAATTTAACAGGGAAACATGAAACATTTTCCGAGAAAACTTTGTTTCTCTGTATTTTCCCGGCATCCAAACAATGTATCTTTACCAAACACTCGGCAACAAAGAGAAGAACAAGATCTGATTCAGAGTCAGAGCTTGTTTTTCACAGAACGATCGAGATCGAATTTCCTTCACAAATTCCAATAACAAACCAGAGATTCTTCAAAACAGTTCTGAAAATGAAGATAAAAACAAATTTACCTGAATCAGTTATAACACTATCAGGAGAATCGTCCTCTCCGACGATCTCGCCGTCTCCGCCGCCATTTCCGTTACTCTCCGCCAGTTTTACCTCGAATTCAACGATCTTCTTCTCCTTGGCCTCCTCAATTTTCATCTTCCCCGAGGCAGCGGCGCCGGTGGCGTCGTCATCCTCCAGTCGG